>PVKV010000109.1:120657-409531 GCA_004027835.1 Alouatta palliata | reverse complement strand
ACCAATGGAACAGAACAGAGGCCTCCGAGGCAACACAACACATCTACAACCATCTGATCTTTGACAAACCTGACAAAAACAAGCAATGGGGAAAGGAGTCCCTGTTTAATAAATGGTGTTGGGAAAACTGGCTAGCCATGTGCAGAAAGCAGAAACTGGACCCCTTCCTGACACCTTACACCAAAATTAACTCCAGATGATCTTCAATTTAAAAATATAAGGAAATGGGCTGAGTGTGGTGGTTCATGCCTCTAATCCCAAGACTTTGGGAGGCAGAGGCAGCCGGATCATTTGAGGTCATGAGTTTGAGACCAGCCTGGTCAACGTGGTCAAACCTTGTCTCTACTGAAAATACAAAAAATTAGCTGGGTCTGGTGGTACATGCCTGTAGTCCCAGCTACTCAGGAGGCTGAGACAGAAGAATCACTTGAATCCCAGAGGTGGTGGTTGCAATTAGCCAAGATCACATTACTGCACTCCAGCCTGGATGACAGAGAGAAACTCAGTCTAAAATACATACATATACACATATGTACATATAAATTTATATTATATAGATAGGTATATATTTAAATACATATATTTTTATGTATATGGATATAAATATATACATTTTATATATATGTGTGTATATATGTGGAAATGGCATGTAGGCATAAGAGATGGCATCACAGCCCTCCTCCACCAAGAGAACTACCAAGTATAGGGAGAACCAACAGCAGCTTCACCTGGAAGCTTGTTAGAGACCCTCAGACCCTGCCCAGACCTATTGAATCAGAATCTGCCTTTTAACAAGGTCTCAAGGTGATTTCGAGGCACTTTCAAGTTTCATAAACACTGTCCTGGATTTTTCAAAATCTTCTTTCAAAGACTCTTGAACTGTTTCAAGTCCCTATCTGCTTCACTTTTTCTTTCTTCCGAAACTGTTTATAAATGTCCAAAACACTCCTCAAGACACCGATAGCTAATTCGACGAGACCTATATAATGAAAGTCTTTAGGTGTAAATCTATGCACGCATTTTGTTTTTATCTTGCATAAATAA
This sequence comes from Alouatta palliata, assembly GCA_004027835.1. Lineage (NCBI taxonomy): Eukaryota > Metazoa > Chordata > Mammalia > Primates > Atelidae > Alouatta > Alouatta palliata. The sequence goes on along the minus strand of PVKV010000109.1, from coordinate 408,487 downwards.
TGTTGGAAAATATATTTTAATGATTCTTGCTATGTATTGTGAACTAGCTGCCTAAAAATGGTTTAGAAAATTACAATTCATCAGGATATGAGTGTTTCTCTAATCCTGTCATCATGGAAAAATCTTTTTAAAACTTGTTTTTTAAAACAAATATCTCATGGTTTTGTTTTTCTTTACTGATGAGTTTGAGCTATTTGAAACAAGCTTAGAATATATATTTTCTTTTTCATGACTCAACTTTCTCTTAGCCATTTTCTACTAAGGTCTTAAATTTTATTATTTTGCATTATCAATCTAGATCATCTATATAGATAGAATGGTAACCAGATGTCAAAAATCTTATTGGCATAACCACCTCAAATTCATGCTCGTGTGAGAGAATTGTCTTTAATATCACTGGATGTGTTCTTTAGATAGTATACAAATTTAAATAATGGGTCCAGTAAACAATTATTTTAAGGTCATAGGCCAAATAGTAGATTGAGAAGGACCTAATGCAATTATGGAATCAGAACTTGATTTATTTTATAACATAGCTTAAGTGTACACAACTGTAACTTCTTTTCTTAGCTCTCTCTTCCCTAAATAATGTACGTGTTTTTACATTGTACTATAATACATTATTAATATTTTTAAGTTATTAGGTAAGTAGGTTTAAAAATATATCTCTATTTTCTTCCCTTTACAATGTATCTTTTATTATGTTATATACCTCCACTGATTCTCTTTTCCGTACTTCCCAGAGACCAATTTCATCCTGTTCCATTGTGACCTGTTATTTATTTCATTTTAGCCACTTATCTGTCATTTTAATTCCTTAAATGGGCCAAGAGTTGTTTTACATTCACAAATATTCACCTATTTCCTTTCTATGCAACATCTTTGCTGCACTCTTTACTGACTAAAGGGGATTTGGCTAAAAAGACACTTTCTCAAAATGATTTCTCTGTCCCTGCCCGAATCTAAAGTAGTCCCTTCACTACCATTCTACTCATGTAACTCACTTCTCTTCTATCTTAGCATTTATTAGAATTTATTTCTAAAATCATTTTACCTCACAGTGGTCATCTTTATAGGTCATTCTCCGGTTTATTCAGTTTGAAAAATCCATCTCTCAGAAACTACATGTCAACTACACATGACTACAGTAATTATGACCTTATAAAAGTAATTATGTTTATAGCAGACATTGAGCAGGCAAGACTAGCACTACATCTCTTCAAAGTCAGTTTCCACTGAATGGTATGGAAACTGAAGAAAAGCCTTCAAGAAAGATTCCAAGACAGCTGACTATTAGGAGTTGACACAAATGAGGATGTGCTCAGTGGGCTTGTATCGATGTGGGTCCAGTAAAGGTATGGGAGTGAGGTCTTCAGGATTTCTGTATGAAAATCCCCGGGAAGAAAAGACTCCGGCATAACAAATTAGCTAGTCACAGGACCAGAATCTGACAACCTCAAGCAATAAATCGTTCTGTGCATAGTTTGAGGCAGTTACTTACTTTGTTCTGCCCCAACCATTCTCATAGCGTGTGTGTGTTAAGCAAAAGAGGGATTGTGTGTGTGTTTTAAATCTCAACGGTGTGACATTTGTGGTCCATGAATATAGTTCAGACCATGGTATTCTGTCAGACAACGGACTGAACACTGAATTCTTGGAGCAACAAGTGTTTGCTGGTGATCTGTGGCAAGCCGCATCCTGTGGAATAATGCAGAGGTGATTTCATGAGCAGTTTGAAGAGGAAGATCTCTGGTTTCTGGAATAAAACTCCAGCAGTAAAATTAGAATTAGACATGGTGGCTGGAAGCATTCCTGGGTGACTCGGGGGAAATCCAGGGCTTGGTGGTAGCAGGAGCTTTAAGATGACATAAAACAGAAGCCCAGAGATCAGTGAGAGTAGTGTGGAAAAGCAGCTTAAGATGGCAAACTGGAGTGGATTGGGAGTGCAGTGACACACCTCAAGGAGCCCCAGGAAACCAGAGGAGAAAAGCGACCTAGAGAGAGAGAGAGAATATATGTCCCATAGATCATGGCTGTGATATTTGGACTACAAAAAACAGCACACACAATGTAATGCTCTCATTGAACTTATTTTTAACTAGTTGCAGGCTGAGGAGTCCAGTGTGTAGGCATATTACATAAACATAAATTAAAAAATATTTAGGGAGAAAAGAACTGGTCTGTTAAATAGATTATACTGAAAACAGATATTATATGTATATGTGTGTATGTGTGTATTTTTATTTTTGAAATTATGCATGTCTTACAAAACATTTCTATTTGGATCTGATGCAGTTTAAAAATGCAGAATAACATAAACTGATGCTTTTGGCTATCTAACAAACAAGCTTTATAGCATACGTAGGAGCTGGGGTGAAGGGTAAACTTGATACATGAGCTGTCAACTATTGCTAGACAAGGTTTAGCTGTGGAGACCTCATTGTGTAAATTAGCAATCATATTGTGGCCACGGAAGCAAAAAATTTATACAGAAGAAAATATCTACTATAACAAACTCTTGCAGGGCTGTTTTATGTCCATCTAGATAATTACTATATAAAGTAATTCTAAAATAAGAAAGAATCAGAAATATATCTTGATCAGATAGAAGAGTCAAGATAAGTCAGAACAAGCGTTATGCTCACATTTCTATTATCTAATACTGCTGTGAAATGCAAGAGTGCTTCGAGCTGGCAGCTAAGGTCTTCAAATGATTGATAATTCATAGTTTCAGACACTTAGGATTGGTGAGAAGGACAAGGATATGTCGTTTAAGACAGGTGAGAATTAACATGAATAGGGAATTTGTAAAAAAAAAAAAAAAAAAACCATATAAATAGTTGATGTACCCAGGTAATGAGGCTTGTAAAATTCTTAGGATCCAAGATTTTGCTGGGAAGATCATGTGCCTTATGCTCTCCTTTATTCAGTACCATTTTGGATTGCCAGATTAAATTCTGGCTAACAATAGGTTTTTAGTTGCTAAATAATAGGTTTTTAGTTGCAATTAATTTCCTACTCTGATTTATAAGTTTGAGAGTCTGAATAACAACTCAATCTGTCAAATTGAGTGCTGTTTTGAAAACAGATGAAGCAAAGACATAATGGATCTCTAGTGTGTAATACCACAACTGCGTATAAAAACAATGAAGTAGAGATTACCTTTCTACATTTTCCCTGTCCAGTCTATCATCGATGGGCATTTGGCTTGGTTCCAGGTCTTTGCTATTGTAAACTGTGCTGCAATTAACATTCATGTGCATGTGTTCTTATAGAATGATTTATAATCCTTTGGATATATACCCAGTAATGGGATTGCTGAGTCAAATGGAATTTCTATTTCTAGGTCCTTGAGGAATCGCCACACTGTCTTCCACAATGGTTGAACTAATTTACACTCCCACCAACAGTGTAAAAGTGTTCCTGTTTCTCCACATTCTCTCCAGCATCTGTTGTCTCCAGATTTTTTAATGATCGCCATTCTAACTGGCGTGAGGTGGTATCTCAATGTAGTTTTGATTTGCATTTCTCTAACGACCAGTGATGATGAGCATTTTTTCGAATGTTTGTTGGCTTCAAGTATGTCTTCTTTTGTAAAGTGTCTGTTCATATCCTTTGCCCACTTTTGAATGGGCTTGTTTTTTTCTTGTAAATCTGTTTTAATTCTTTGTAGATTCTGGATATCAGCTCTTTGTCAGATAGGTAGACTGCTTTTTTCACATTCTGTTGGTTGCCAGTTCACTCTAATGACTGTTTCTCTTGCCGTGCAGAAGCTGTGGGGTTTGATTAGGTCCCATTTGTCTATTTTGGCTTTTGTTGCCAATGCTTTTGGTGTTTTAGTCATGAAGACCTTGCCTATGCCAATGTCCTGAATGATTTTGCCTAGGTTTTCTTCTAGAGTTTTTATGGTGTCAGGTCTTATGTTTAAGTCTTTAATCCATCCGGAGTTAATTTTAGTGTAAGGTGTCAGGAAGGGGTCTAGTTTCTGCTTTCTGCACATGGCTAGCCAGTTTTACCAGTATCATTTATTAAACAGGGAATCATTTCCCCATTGCTTGTTTTTGTCAGGTTTGTCAAAGATCGGATGGTTGTAGATGTGTTGTGTTGCCTCTGAGGCCTCTGTTCTGTTCCATTGGTCTATATATACCATGGAAAATTATGCAGCCATCAAAAACGATGAGTTTTTGTCCTTTGTAGGGACATGGATGAACCTGGAAACCATCATTCTCAGCAAACTGACACAAGAACAGAAAATCAAACACCCCACGTTCTCACTTATAGGCGGGTGTTGAACAATGAGAACACATGGACGCAGGTAGGGGAGCAACACACACTGGGGTCTGTCGGGGGGAAATAGGGGAGGGACAGCAGGGGGTGGGGAGTTGGGGAGAGATGGCATGGGGAGAAATGCCAAATACAGGTGATGGGGAGGAAGGCAGCAAATCACACTGCCATGTGTGTACCTATGCAACAATTTTGCATGTTCTTCACATGTACCCTCAAACCTAAAATGCAATTTAAAAAAAATTACCTTTCTACATGTCAGCAAATTTAAAAATTTCTCAATGGCCAAATGAAATATATTGTTTTAAGAAATATTCAGAATTGTGCTTAATCATGATAATAAAATTAATGGCTTTCAAAAACAATATAAATTTTCAGCTTGATTAATAATATTGTTTTCAAAATGCTTTTTGTGATTGAGTCATATTGTGTTATGATTTAAAGAAAGTAAATTATTCCTTTAGTTAACCATATCTTCATCATGAAAAAAGTATGCCTACAGATATACAAATAAATTCACAGTTTTTATAACTAATAAAGATCAAAATTTGACCTTCAGCCAGTAGATGGAGAAGTTGATTCACAGTGCTATTAATAGTCTCTGTTATTTGCCGAAGCATGGAGTAAAATTGCTGCTGATTCAGGTATCTGAGGATTGTTTTCATGGTTATTTTCTGGCTGCTCTGCAAAAACAGCTCTTAGAGTTACTCTGTGGCATCACCCAAGGGATCAGTATTATTTCTTAGAGATCTCCCCTGCAATACTTATATGCTTTGTTGATAGGCGTACTTTTTTAACTGTCTATTCTATTTTCCAGCAAGCTGAAAATGTTTCTTTTCTTCATAAATTATGGTTTAAGGTTGTATAATTTTTTTAGAAAGCACAAAATCTTTAAAGACACTGAATGATAGAATTGGCACTTTTCAGGGAAGAATGAAAATCAAAGTTCCTCATAGGCTAACTGGTTTTCTAAAAATAAAGTAACACGCATTATGTACTTCACACATGCTTTCAGAATTTATGTGTACCCACACACATCGGGGACAAACTCATAAAGAAAGAAGTAGATTGAACAAATTGCCTTGAACAAATTTCATGGCCAAACCCATGATAATTTGTTTAGCACATTGACATTTTATTCTATATCTTAAGTGATAATGAGAATCCTCAACATTTCACATAATGGGGCATTGTTCCTTTATGCTGGAATTTTGCTTGCAAAAATATTCATGTTTAGAAATGTAAATTTGTATGATGAAGCAAATGAATACATTAAAATGCAAGAAAACTACCTGGGATTATAGCTAAGCTTTATATTCAGAAAGGTGGGCTAACGTCTTAAGAAAGTGGACAGTAGCAAATATACATTAAGACAATAATCAAAACTGCAAATATAGGACATGGGAACCTAATGAAATTTACTTTCCATAAAGCAAGTGATAATATGAAAACACCTGTCCTCTGTTATGGATGTCAAAAGAGCTGTTATCTGTAACTTTGTTTTGACAGTCCACTTCAACAATCCCTGGTACCTAAAAATACCTAATTCTGCTATTAATAAATGTGTCAACAAAATTCTATATGAGCACAACTAGAGTGTTTCTTCGGGGGGATTGTAGCCAATATGTGCTTATTGATTAAAAACATAGTTCCCCTTTTACTTAATACAACTTGGTTGAATCCCGAATTATCTTAATATATCAGTCATGTTATTTAACTAAACAAATATTTATTGAGAGCCCACAATTTGCCAGCAGTTTATCAATGCTGCTCTGGGTCCCTGCCCTCGCAGAACTTACATTTTAGCAGGTGAGACAGACAATAGACAAAAAATAATAAACTATACAGATCATTGTAGATCTTAATAGGAGATACAGTCATAATGCAGAAGCGGGAAACCATCTCAGGCTATTATTAATACAAAAAAAAGAGCAGCTTCTGAATAATACATTTACCACTATGCTGCCATTTAAGAAATAATTATGCAGAAAACTAGTAGATGTGTAAAGCCAATATACAAATTCACAGACATGTATAGCCTTTGTACAAATAAACAGTAAATACAGATACAACCAAAGTGAATGTGGCAATCTCTGGACATAAAGTTTACAGGTGATTTTTTTGTTGTTCTGGCCTTTTTTGTTTCTTATTTTGCCTTCTTGTAGTTCACACTTCCAAAACTGACACATTTAAATATTTATGTTGAAAAAATCCTATCTTTATTCTCATTAAGAAAGCAGAAGCATTTTGATTGACCTGGAGTAGGTAATAGGATACTATTGAAGAATGGCAGAATACCCCTCCTAACATATGCCACTTTGGAGTGGGGATTATTTTGAACTAAAGACACTTGTTAAACAGCAGATGTAATAAGGGAATTCTATTCTACCCTCCTTCTTCCCGAAAACAGGAGATAAAAACTCCTATGAGAAAGATGTCCTCCTTGTATTAAAGAAATATTCCTCAACCTGGAGTCATAGCCAAGAGCATTATGTACAAAGAGATCTTGTTAAAAATAATTCTTATTTTCCTTTAGCCTCCCTACATAATACAATTCCTTGTCCAAAACTGCCTCTCTTTGTTCAACGTAGTATAAAAGCATTGTATTTTATTTCTTCATTGGGTTTTCATGTCATTATAGGGACTAGTACGTCACATAAAACTTACATTAATTTTGTACGCTTTTCTTCTGTTAATTGACGATCATATGTCAAGTTAAGTTGTAGGCCAAGTCAAGATCCTAAAAATGAGGGGAGAGTTTACCTGACCTACAGTATGATTCCCTGTAGCTGCTTGAATATAGTTAATTATTAAGATCTAAGAAGTAAAATGTCTTAGCAGAAAAACAGTAATAAAAAGTGTTTTTATTTTTCTTTGTGATTCTGGATGGATACTAGTAAACAGGTAACCTTTTAAAGAATGATTGAGACTGAGATACTAGAAGATAGAAAAGCTAAATTCAGAAATACTCATGTCATATACATATTTTTAACCCTGGAACTTTGGGAGGCCAAGGCAGATGGATTGCTTGAGCCTAGGAGTTTGAGACCAGCCTGGGCAACATGATCTCCCAAAAAAAAAAAAAAAAAAAAATCAAAAAATTAACTGGGTGTGGTGGCTCTCACCTATGGTCCCAGCTACTCAGGAGGCTGAGGTAGGAGGATCACCTGAGCCTGGGAGGCTGAGACTGCAGTGAGCTGTGATCACACCACTGTACTACCGCCTGGGTGACAGAGTGAGACCCTATCTCAAAAAAAATATGCTCTAAATATTTCTACTTAAATCTACTAAGGAAATGCCATATAGAATAGTAGAGTTTCATTTAACACAAATTGAAATACATAATTCATACAGGGGATTAGAATGTTACTGCATATAATTTGCATAGTAGGTACCTATGAGCATGCATGCATTTACAGAACAATTTAGATGTTAGCTCTAGAGGGAAAAATAATGCTTAGTGAAGGTTTGACATTATAATTTTGTACACATTACAATGATTTGGTTTTAATATGGGAAACCACAGTACAGAGAAAAGATTACCATATTGATTTAGAAGAGATAAAAATGCTAGTCCTGACTTTTTCAGTACCATTTGAGCAGATGGTTCAGCTTCATAGAACTTCACTATATTCACCTACTAAATAAAATACTTTCACAAGACGACCTGTAGCTCCCTCTCATATAAAACTCTATAATAATATCATTTTCTCGTGTAACTATATCAGACTGGGGAAAGTTTCTCAATTTTTTCCTGAATTTTTATACAATTTTTATTTCTTAGAAATGGTGCTCAGAAATAGTGAGTAACTCAATCAAGTTTTCAGAGTAACGTAGTGGAAGAAATAAAACTGGAACCTAGGTTGAGCAGATTATCAGTTTGTAAATTTAGTACAGTTCTACTATAGGGACACCTGAAACCAGATGCCATTATTTATTTTATTTCTATTTACAGCAAACTTTAAGACAGAATACTTCCAGCAACCAATTTACTTCAGAAAATTGATAATGCAAGTAATATTTAACAACAAAAACAGGCTTCTAATCACTGTAAGAGAAACAGAGCTCCTGATAACTGGAAGGGAAGACCTTTATCTACTGCTTTGCATTTCCCAGAGGTTATGGAGAAATAGCAGCCATCCTACAGTCACAAATAACAATGTGTGTAGAGAGATTGTACTAAAGTAATAGTGTAAAGTTGGGGGTCTGAGTTGTTCCGGTTATTGCCATCATATGGGACTCTTGAGAAACTTGACAAACAAATTTATTTATAACAGATAAATGCTAGGTCCTCCAGAAAAGGCAAATTATAAACTACTATAGGGATAAATCCCCAACCTTAGGCATATGGAAGCTCGAAGGAAAACAAAGAAGATAACAAAAATGATGCCCCACTTGAAGACATGAACTACTATGACGAAAACGTTGTATATAAATAAGTATTGACTGTAAAAATGAGACGATTCATGGTAACCAGAAACAAAAAAGGAATTAAAACACTAGATAGAATTTCACGAATGAGGGCGAGCAGTAATTACAATAGACCATGTGGCTGTAAGTTTTAAATGTGGGGAAGGCAGATAGCAATATTTATTACTTTAGATGTTTTAGATACAGATTCTAAAAATACAAGAGTATTTACACTGCAATAAAAATAGAAATTCAGCTTCAAAGTTACTATAGTGCAAAAAAGGTAAAACATAAAAAAAAACCCTCAAACCTACCAAAAGCACAGATGACGAAAAAGATACAATGAGGGAAATTTACTAGGGAAAATAATAAAGATCAAAGACAAAGAAATCAAATAAGAAGTTTAAAATATAGTTTAAAAATTCAAATGTTTAAACACGATGAAATTTAAAATAGAATTTTATTTAAAAGTAATAGACAAATCAAAAGATAGATTTCCTATATAAACACAAAACCCATACAGCTTATAAGAGATAAACTTAATTCAAAATTACTTGGGAAAAATAAACGAAAAAGAAAGAAAAGCAAATATATCAGCGAAATAGTAACAACAGTCACTAACCAACCATCTAAGTAGATTTGGGCACCCTCATAAAACACCCTAAATATGGGGACTTCACTGATTTTCTTGCTATTTCTCCAGTATCCAACATGAAATAAGCAGCCAGTACATGCTTGTTAAATGAATTGACATCTATCTATCTATCTTTCAATTAATCAGTTATCTATGTACACACACATATATTAAATATGAGAATATCTGAAATGGATATGCTCACAACCAGTTCATAAAACAGTTGTCTCTAAAAATGTGGAATACTGCAACAGGAGAAAAAGAAAACTGTACATAATATTCAATGTCTTCTCTATTAATAAATATAAAAATCCACTTCCTCTGGTTAATAATTTCTTGTCTATTCACATAACTATTTCTGAGAGTAACAAAGAATATGAACTCATTGTAACCTCCTTTATTATGTTCTCTAATGCCTTAGAATTCTGGAAATTCTAAGGCAGGCAGAATTTTTCTAATGTGTTACTCATTGGTATGAGTGATGCAAGAAATGTTTGGAAAATCACGTCCCTGAAAATAGTTCATCAGACAAGTTATCTTCAAGGGAGTTTTAATTCTGGTATAGTTTAGCATCAACTGTGTAATTCAGATTCCAATTGAACATAAAAGGAGTTAAAATTTATGTTCAATGGGCTAGTGACCACAGATGCAGCACAGAGCTATGCTAGAAAAGCTGATGAAACATTTGACGTTTTATAATTAGACTGTGGCTGTAACATGCTGATTGCAATCAAGTGCAATACGGTGCAGGAAGCAGTGACTTTTATGTTTATTAAATCCTTCATATACTATGATATGCATGTAGACTTCTGCAAGATCAAAAAGTCTGAATGTTTAAGGACTAAGCAGACTTTCAAGTTATAACAGCATGATGTGCGTGCAAAGAAGCTACGTGGTTAGGTTTTTTCTAGTCATATAAGAGGTTTTGCATTTTCTATCTATATATTTTTTAAAATAAACCATGCTTTTTATAAGCCATGTGGATAAGTTATTTCTTACGACAATATTTATTTCTATGATTTAGCATATAAACAAAATAATGGTGTACCAGAGACTATAAAAAATCCTTCTAGTTTTTCTGAAAGATAAATCTAGGAAATATATCTATATCTATATACACATTTGTGTGTACATTGATTGTTTCAGCAAATCTATGACATTTTATTTCTCTCAGCTTTGCTTTGTTTAGCCTATCCTTATTTCAGGAATGAGTGTGTGTGTGTGTTCCTGTCATTAGTGCTATCAGTCATAGTTTATTATCAGCTATCTGATAGAAGTGTTAAATAGCAAATTATTACTTCTTGGCTATGAACTCCCATTGTCACTATTCAGACATTTTGGCTTCACTGGGGTTTGTCATTTTTTTTCATTTTTAAGCTTTTTTTCCTTCAATTTCAACTGACATCTGATTGGCTGTAGGACTTCAATTCTGCCATCCTCTTTTGTTGTCCTTTTATACTGGCAGAATTATTTTTTAAACTTTTTTTTTTTTTTTACAATTGACAATGAGTTTAAATATTAAAATGAGAAGTAATCTGAGTTCAACAGCTAGTTGCTTATTTTTACCTTGACTTAATTACTCATTAGATGCTTAAAATAATCAATGTTGTTAAAATAACCTATGAATCAAACAAAACTTTTGTCTGGATTTTTACTAGTACCATCTGACAAGTGGCGGATTGGGTACAGAATGTATATCACATTGTATTGTGAAGGTTATTTTTGCATTTTGCCTGCCTTCCTCAACAGATTGAGAGATTCTTGAAAGAAACAGTTTGTGTTTAATTTATTTCTGCTTCCCAACAACTAATAGGGTGCTTGCTTCAAATTGATAGAAAACTCTGAGAACTAGGATGTGTGTTTTTGCTGACACTTAAACACTTATTATACAGACACACTGGAAAAGCTTTTCTGCTCTTTCTCTAGGACTTCCATCCACACCTTGTCTCAGTTGTAAGGCATCAAAGTAACACTACATAAAATCATTTTTCTTTGGTTCCCCAAAGCTAATTTAATTTGCATAAAGAGCAAAGATTAATCAAATTAAAATTATGAATAGGTTTGTAATAAATGCTACATAATTGATACAGAAGCCAGAAGCACTTTCCACACCTTTATCCTTTCATACCATTAACAGGAGATTGCTAGGTTTCTTTCATATTTTTGGTAATAACATAGAATATTCATACATTACTTTTTACTATTAGCCTTTCCCTTCTGTTAATCCTGAGTGCCAATGCTACTTGATAGAAAACAAACAAATACATTTCCCTTGCTAAACCAACTCCTGTCTATTCAGGCTTTAACCTCTTACGGTTTTTGCTCTCGATTCAATTTCTTGCTCTTATGCGTTAAATATTCAATCTACTGAATACATACAAAATTTGAAGGCAGTCTCCTCTTGGTACAGAAATAATTAGTGAGATTAGTATACCAGTTGAGAACATTTCTTGGGGAAGCTTTTCTGACCATAAATCCTATACTGTATATTTACTAGTTGTGACCGTGAGAAAATTTCCTCTTTTCAATTCAATGTTCTTGTGTGGAAAATGGAGAAAATGGTGATACTTATATCAGAGGATACATGAGGATTAAATGAGTTGATATTTATTGAACCCTTAGAACAATGACTGGCACAAAGTAAAAGCTATATAGATGATTGTTAAATAAAAATATCAAGACTTTTGTAGACTACTAGAGTTCCTGGTATTATGTGTGAGAGGAATTTAATAGCATGCTAAATTTCTGGATCTCTTACAAAATATCATACATCTGTTCTCCTGAGTACTATATTTTATAAACTTTTTTTTTTTTTTGGTTGAATGTAGCCTGAAGGTAAAACTTAACCTTGTGCCTGCCACCTTTTTCTGCAACATGTAGCTGCAAAAAGGCTAGGTAATATTAAGTATGGAAATATTTGGGCATAAAGAATGTAACACGTTTTCTGAGATTAATTTTATTGTGATACAACAAATTGGTATGAGGTTTGTTGGGATTATGAGAGAATTGTGTGCTAAGCACTCTCAGAGTACATATAATAGGTCTAATGCCGGTTTCAGAGTTCATAATTTGAAAATTGCAAGTAATAAAAAAAAGACTAAGCAATTTGTTGAACACCTAATATGTATAGAGTTCAATGTACACATTTTAGGAACCTTGATAGTAAAGTTTTTTTGATATTAACATAGTAAAGAAATGCAATATTCTGAGTAATCAGAATGACAAGAAAATGACAACCTAATTTAAAAGTTAGGTCTTGGAAACGTTTTTAAAAAATAAGTGAAAATATATTTGTGGAAAGAACAGGGTCGTTGCTTCCCATGATGGGGACACGGTCTAGTTCTAAAAGGGCAGAATTCAATCCTTTGAAGAAACACACTTACAAAAATTTTCAATTTTGCCTGGAAGGTACAAGTATGTTAGAAAAAAGCAGTGCCGTGGGCTGCCCAGCTCTCAGGGAAAACGTTCATCAGTTTCACCCTTGAACAACTATATTCTAGAATATAGAGGATTTTATCCTAGAGTTGGGATTATATTAATAACATCAATAACTAAGGGTATATCAATATAATACCCCAGTTTAGGGCTCATTATTTAGCACTCATGGCTGAGGTGTTATTCTCTCTCTAACCTTACTGACTTAAGCCTTGGGTTTTTCAACAGTTCTGTTGAAAATCTAGAATTCTGTCAACATCTAGATGTTTGTCAAGTTATTCTAAAATATTTACTTAGAAAACCTATTCATCTGTTTGAAATTTTATTTTTGATCAATTATAAAAAGTACATTCAATGTACTTTTCCTCTTAAAAGGAAGCACTTTAAAATTTTAAGGGCATAAATAGTGAGCAATCACTAAACTAAGAATAAAATTCAAATTGCCATATAGAGGTCCAGGATAATTTTCAAAACTTACTATGTACTTTTCTCCACTTGCTCAAGAAGGTCTAGCACGATGGCCTTACGGAATTCCTGAAACACATCAAGCTAGTTCCCACTAAGAAGCAGTTAATTTTTCTGCTCCTTTTGTCCGCCACTTTTCCCTTCCAAATCACTGTTGATGCTGTTGGTTACTGATCTATCTCTTTGGTCATATACACATAGATTTACTTTTTAAAATGTGTGTTAGAGGAAATATTGTTCTGAGAATTGCATACAATTACTTTAGTGGAGGAAGAAATAATTTATAAACTTTTCTTATTACAAGAAAATGAGAGACAACTTAGAAATTAAGTATAAAATAGCACAGGGTAGCCAGAAATAAAGATAACAATTATTTAAAATACAGGAAGTTCAAGTAAATTAATACAATTTGGACATCAAATTTGACTCTGAGATAGTTGGTAAAAAAAAAAAAATGAAGAAAAGCATTAGACTAATGAACCTAATAAAATGAAATGTGAAGGACAAGAATGCAAAAAGGAGTAATATAATAACATATAATACCTAAAATATAAAGTATAATAAAATCATTGAGAGACAGGATTTGAATATTCCTGTGGGTCTGCATAATTCCTAATAATCTGTGTAGTTTATCATTTAGCTTCATTGTATAAATAAAATACAAAGATAACTGAACTGAAAAAGTTTTAAGGTTTTTCAACCACTCATCATTCAGTTCATGTGGAAGGTTTTAGAATGGTTTGTGCTGCTAAAGCTGATGTTTTCAAATGCTTTTGGAACCTATTTCATCAATATAATATTGCAAAATATGTAATCAACTTTATCAGGACTCTGCAGCAGTTCATATTGCTCATGGCAACACCCCCAAATCACTGCAGGTTGGCATTTTCTCAGTTGCCAAGACTTTCAGCAATCACCACTCCTTACAAAATGCAGCTGGCTTACTATTTGGTAGCCTAAAGAAAGACAATTTAAGCTTTTGTAAAATCAATGGGATTTCCTATTCTATGGCATAGTGATTTCAAAGACCAGAGTTCTTTCATAACTTGCACTTGCCTCTCTGCTCTTGCAGTTGCTCAAAGTTATAATCAATCTGAATTAGTAGATTCTCATCAAACTAGGGAGAAAATTCAGAGAAAGAGCTAAACTATCACAGAACACATAGTCTCCATTGTGGTTTCTTAACTACCCTTCATTTGGCTGCCTGAATTTTTTTTTTTTTTTTCTGTTTTTTTAAAGTCTGTTAGCAAATCTTTTATTAACATGTTCACTATGTCCCTTTCATTCTGTGGCTTCTCTCCCTTCAGGTCATGGATTTTACTCTTCTGATTTATTCTCTAAATAGAGGTCATTTGTTGGACTCAGGCAAAATACCTACAAAGAAACTTTCAGTCAATTTATCTGTTAACTGAAGAAGAAACTATTACCATATTTCAATCTTGTACATCTATGTAAGATTAAATTTATATACAATGTTTTTGAAAATATTCTTAAATAGCATTTTCCCTGCGTTTATGTACAGTATAAAGCCTATGTACAGCTTCAAAATAGAATTGAAAATACTAAAACTACTTTCCTTCTCTTAGAGTCAGTATTTTCCTTTTATAAAGTTAAAAAGAAGAAAATGTAAGAACAATCATAGATGTATTAAATTTATATAAGTATTAATTTTTCCTAATGTCAATAACAAAAAAGGTCAATAATGGCATATGAATTATTACTCCCAAATTCAATTATTTTGGTGTCTAAGACTAAAAGCTCTCTAAGAACAAGAGATCTAAATGGATCAAATAAAGACTTCCGCTAACACATTCATAGTATAATTTCGTGTCCATTAAATAGGGGTAGATGGGAGTTAGTTAATATAGAAAAAATATAAAGGCAATTCCATGGCTAAACGGAAGAGTAAGAATAAGCAGGACTTGTTTTTCAGGGACTATTTACTTTTAATTGCCATGTAGTCTTTGTTTAACATAATAAAAATTGTAGTTTGACTCTCTTTTCATGATTAGTATTTTTTTTTTTTTTTTTTTTGAGACGGAGTTTCGCTCTTGTTGCCCAGGCTGGAGTGCAATGGCATGATCTACGCTCACCGCAACCTCCGCCTCCTGGGTTCAAGCAATTCTCCTGCCTCAGCCACCCGAGTAGCTGGGACTACAGGCGTGAGCCACCATGCTCAGCTAATTTTTGTATTTTTAGTAGAGACCGGATTTCACCATGTTGACCAGGATGGTCTGGATTTTTTGACCTCGTGATTCATCCGCCTCAGCCTCCCAAAGTGCTGGGAATGATTGGTATTTCTTAGTAAATATTTTATTTAGTGAAAATGACTAAAACTATTATGAAAATAATCTTAATAATTCTATAGTTATTTAACTTGTACAATCTATGTATATGGAGCTCTGCATAATTATATGCAAGTTTTCTATATAAACATATTTCTCCACAATTATAAAATAACATATAAAATAAACTAAATTAACATTTTTAATAGGTATATCACCATAAAATCTGATGCCATCAAGCTGGAACTTTGGGGAAAAAACACGTTTTTAACATTTTCTGGTTTTTAGATCACTTTCAAGTCATGGAGTAAAATAAATATTAAATTATGAATTTGTGGGATTAAAGGAGTTCACTGAGACTATATAGGCCAGGCTATATATATATATATTTTTTTTTGAGACAGAATTTCACTCTTGTTGCCCAGGCTGGAGTGCAACCTCGGCTCACTGCAACCTCCGCCTCCTGGGTTCAAGGGATTCTCCTGCCTCAGCCTGCAGGTGGGTGGGACCACAGACATGCACCACCATGCCCAGTTAATTTTTTGTATTTAGTAGAGATGGGGTTTCACCATGTTGGTCAGGTTAGTCTTTAACTCCTGACCTCAGGTGATCCACCCGCCTCGGCCTCCCAAAGTGCTGGGATTACAGGCGTGAGCCACGATGCCCAGATTGCCAAACTAGATTTTCTTTTATGTATGAGGAGACTAATGCCCAGGTATGTTTTTAAAAAATTGAACAGTTTTATAACCAATAAATAACTTACATATAAAAAGTAAAAGAAGAAAAAAGATAAATCACTTAATGTTTATTTTTTTTAATAGAGGGCATTTTTCAATGTGATCTAGACTTAATCCAATTTTACAAAGTCCCATACCAGTCTGAAATATTAAATAGTTTCAGATTAACAAGTGGAAGGTAATACAGAGTCTACTAGCTTCAGTAATGCGCGGCTTGTTTGAATCATAAAAGTATGAAGCTAACCTATGAAACTTATCTCTCATTCACAGTGTTGAATGAATTACTGAAACTTTTGTATGAGTCTGGGAATAGAACACACAGCCATTCCCAGAAATTGGTATGTCTGTCTTTTAAAAAATTTTGAAGAGAAACAGAATTAATGACTTTAACTTATACAATTAAAACTAGTGTTTCAACTTCTAAAATGCATGTACTCAGTGTGAGAGGAATGTGATATTTAGGGTGCTTGATCAAGAAGTTTGCATATCATTAACAACTATCATTAAAAATTTTTTCACATATTACTATTTTTTACTATTTTATAATGTATCTCATTCTTCAGTCAACCAGTTTTTTGAAGACCTGTCAGATTTTTTTTCATACAAACCACACTGAATATGTGACTACCTTCTTTAACATTGCTCATCTTCTCTGTTTTCTTCCAGAAAAATCTGCATAAGCTAGTAGAGAATAAGATACTTTATCATGTGATCTTTGAGACTTTGTCCAAATACATTGCTCCTCCAAATGTCTTCCTCAAATTCAGAAAGTGTGATTTAAATTTTCAAAGTGACTGTCATAGAACACCTTGATATTTGCAAAATCTATGTCAGAAAGAATTAACATATGTAAAATGGTACAATTACTGCAACAGCCAACTGAAGCCCCGAAGGACACTAGCTATGAACTGGTAGAAGTTTGCTGACTTCAATTAGTGGAAGAGAATTTGTTATTGATTTTTATTAAAGCTTAAGAGCAAAGGTTATACGGCCTGCCTTTCTCTCTCTCTCCTCTCTCTCTCTCTCTTTCTCTCTCTTTCTCTCTGTCTCCTTAAGTACAGAGTTCCTTTTATGGGTCCTGGATGTACCATCAGTGTCTTGAAGACAAATCTAGTACAGCTTCCAGGGCTGGGCACTCCACGGGTTTTTAGGAACTTCAGTGTTCTGCACAATTAATTCATTTAATTTTCAAGAATATATAATATCCTGGGAAATTTCATTAATCAGAAAATTGAATTGTTTAAAAATAAAAACTAATAGATTAAAATTAGAAGTATAGCTTATAATATTTCAGTTATATTTATTGTTATATCAGCCTCCCAATATCCATGTTTTTCTCTTTGAAAAAGCTGGCACTTAGATGATAGATAAGAAGCCATGGCTGGTAAATTTGGAAGAGTCCAATGAGGTCCCATCGTAGATGATTTCACTCTTTAGTAAGAAAGTAGACATGCACCTAGACCTCATTTTCCAGCCCTCTTTGTAGTTAGGCATAGCCGTGGCACTGGATTCTGGACAGGAAATGTATGGATATGATCCATCAACATGCCGTTTGTGATATTTGTCTTCATTTACAAGCTGAAGACTCTAAGACCTCGAGGAAGGACAAGCTATGTGATAGAAGAAATCTTTGTTTATTTAATGCTTTGAGTAGGAATGTCTCTGCTGTGCTATTGCATGAGCAGAAAATAAACTTTACTGTGTTACATTACTCAAATATGGCAGCTATTTGTTAAAGCCATTAGTCTCTCTTGACTAAAACAGCTGATGAACATCTGACTAATCACCCTGACTCCAAACCAGATTTCAGCTTTTCTTAAGCATGTCATACATTTCAACTGCAGCATGTCCAAAATTTAATTTATCATTGCCTCCAGACCACCCTTGGGATCATGTTTCTCATTTTATGAGATACCCTCTTCTATCCAGTTGTTTAATATAAAGGTTGAAATCATTCTACAATCCTAGAATTTCTTATGACTAAAGTTTCTTATGACTTTATCCAGTAGGTCATTCAGACTAATAAACCATGTTTTCCTAACCCAGTTCATTCTCTTGTATCCACTGTCACTGTCTTAATCCATACCCTCATTTGAATATGTGACTACCTTCTTTAACATTACTCATTTTATCCACATTTTCTTCCAGAAAAATCTGCATCTGCTAGTAGAGAATTAGATAAGTTATCATGTGATCTTTGAGACTTTGTCCAAATACATTGCTGTCTACTTCTCAGCAGTCACCTGTGTATGGCCATTTTGCAGTTTTTATTATATAACCTGCCTTTTTGTGCTCCTGCAACTTTGAACATAGTGTATGAACTAGAATCCTCCTTCTCTATCCATGATATCTACTAAAGAAGCCTTGATTTATCCAAATGTCAGTTCAGTTGGTCGCTTGTGCTATACACTTTCCCATGCTTATCTTAGCCCCATACAAATCAGGCTTCAGCACAGGACATGCTTTTGCATTCACTGATATCCACCATAGTTTCAACATAAACACAACAGCGTTTCACAGTATTTGTTTACCTGTCTTTTTGTTTTTCACTGCACAATAGACTACTTGACAGCCAGCTACACTTTAAACCAATTTTCCTCACTCAATTTAGATGCTCAATAAATGTGTTGAAATGAATCGACAATGAATAATCTATTTATTACTTCCAAACCCCAATAATCTAATTTTCTACATTGATGGAACTACTTGAAATGTGCAACTGCGTAGGTTGCTTTACACTAATGGACACAGAACCAGTTCTGTGGATTCTCTATTCATAGTTCCTAAATCATGACCTCATTATCTTACCCAACCAGCAAGTTAGCCACATACTTAAGGGAGAAAAACCTGGAGTTCAGGCTGATATATATTTGTATGTGTTGCTGTACTAAACCAACAATCTAATCGACAGCCCAGAATTGCTGAAGATTTGAGAATAAGCACATTGCTGTTCTTCCTGCTATTTGTTTTCTTGGTTCATTAGTCACTTGAAAGTGCATTTCTCAATTAAGTTATTCATTTGTAATTTTCAGTGGGAAATCCTGTAAGTAGTTTCTATCATGCACACACAAAATTAGATAAATTAAAGCCTATAGTAAGTAGACACTGACATATAAATATTTATAAATGAAGGCAGAAAATGTCCCAGTTTCTATATTTTAGAGGTGCCAACATGACTTTTGAAATTTGATTAAGAAAAAAAGATACTTAAAGGATCAGATGGCAATATTATGAGTGATAGATTCATAAGAGTAAGCTTTTTTTCTTCAAATCTCAAAGAGGGACAACATTTTTAGAGGTTTAGTTGTTTTAAACACTGCATTCATAAAAACACAGAAAGGTTCCAATAAGATTCATCTAAAGAATATGGCTTATATCTAGTAAAAACAAAAATACAGCTTTATGGCTTTCTTTATAAGACAAATTTTTGTTTATAAAACAAATTCAACAGGAAATAATATCATATTTTAGTAATGGTCATGGGAGAATAGAAAAACACGCATGCGGACACAGGTATATGCATGCACGTACACAGGTACATACACACACATCCCATACACAATATTTAAGGTTCCTGAAATTAACAAAGAAATAACTCTATTGGGGAAAATGACAAAGAGTCAAAATTGACAATGATGAGCCTTATAGTATTTCCAGTCTCAGAGATTAACTGCTGTTGGCAAAGATGATTTTTTGATGATGGTAACAAAATGTCTTAATCATATTAGAAATACAAAATTCATGTGTTCAAAAAATAAAAATATATGACAAATAAAGATATTACTATATTCAGTGTTTTCAAATACTACACCACTGATATAAAGAAAATTCAATCACAGTCAAGGAAATGAGATATCAACATTTGGCACTGCACAGACTGTTAGAGAGAAAGCAAATCCTGGATACCTCAAAATTGCAAACTTAATGAAGAAACTGTCTTTTTCTATAACCAGATGGGCTGAGTTAATCTTGTATGCATTAGGATCAAAATAAAATATCTCTTCCAAGATTTTTGAGTTATCCCCTTAAAAGCATCTTTTGTTTTCTTTTTTCTATCCATTTCAAAGAAAAAAATTCAAGTGCTCACTAAATACTCTCAAGAATAGCATATACTATTTTATAAGAGCTTTGCTCAACAAAACAGGAGAGCTGTCTCAGTGATTTTGTGCCATGAGAAGAACAGTACTTATCCATCAATCATAACATCTCATGTCGATTTTACATGGTTGACCAGTGTTAAAGTAAACATAAATCCAAGCATCTAGTCTGTGCAATGAACAGTGTAGTAGACAGTGCCCTGGAGAAGCATCAGCACTGCAAGCAATCTCTACTCCCAAGGAATTTATCATCTACTCTGCAAGAAAACACACCAAAAGAATCTACAGCTAAATATGAATTACACGTTACCCAGATGAAATCTGAGGTTCTGTGGTGAAAATGAAGCAGATTTTTGCATTCAGACAGTTAGGACAACACTGAAGAAAAGAACAAAGAAAAGAAGCAGACAGGGTATTCCAGCATGAATAAAAGCAGGGAGCCGAAGCCACAAAGAGATAAAGAGACCTGCCTAGATTTGAGGGGACAATAGCAAAAAAGTGGACACACAATGGTGGCTTTAATACCCAGCTGAGCAGCAGACTGAATGCAATTTGATATGGAACTTTTAAGACCAGCAGATGGACTGTGCCAAATGAAACAGGATGACTGAAAACATGGGGTTCTGATAAAAGACTGTGATTTAAGTAGTAAGAAGAATAGCTGATAAGACTTACTGGCCATTGAGGATTCCTGGAGTAAGGAAATACCTGCAGGTACTGAGTGCCTGCTGTGTGCCAGCCACCAGGTCAGACCTTGACTCAGAGAAGCCCCATCACAAAGGAAACAGCCAAGAGAACTGGGAGCTATGGAGAATAAATGGATATCTCAAAGTGGAAGGGGCACTGTAATCAGTATCAAGAGGCCTAACAGATTCCTTGGGATGTGATTCTGGAGGCTTGGCAAAAAGTAAATTCAGATACAAACAGAATGTAAATAATAGTACTTGAGACCTAAATATAGATGTACTACACAGACACGTGGGATCACAAGAAATGTATACTAGCCATCTGTAAAACTTCTTTTGGATCAGTTTACCTCTAATTTGAACAAAATATCCACCTCCCCTTACTTTGCAAAACAGAATAATAAACTAAAATACACACTGTCATGTTCTAAAATAGACCAAAGAAATCCTTGCTGAAAAATAATATATTTATTATAGCAAGAATTTTTGTAATCTCTCTCTCTCTCACACACACACACACACACACACACATTTTAAAAGGCATGGTGGACCAGAGAGGAGAAATTACTTCATTCATTCATTAAACAAAATGTACATTCATTCATTAAACAAAAAGTACATCCCAGTTCTTTCATTTTAAATATGATCCTCATCTTTTCTTTCAATCAGTTGAATGAATCTTTTACTACACTAGTTATAATTATTTATAAAAATGCAAAGATTTCTTGTTTGTTTTAAATGATGCCTCAGTACTTTCATATATTTTCTTTAAATTAAACCTTCTTTGACAAAAGCCCAAAGGTTGTAAAAATATGTTAATATAGTGCAATAGAACATTTTTAGGATTGGCTAAAAATAACAAATTAAAAAATCTCCTCATCTTCAAGATCTCCAGATAAAATAAGAAATGTAGTTTCAACTGAAATATTAGAGGCATACTCACGAAACACAGCACATAGTGCACGAAAATACAGAGATAGTGGTCAAAAATTAATATAGGATATATGGATGCCTAATATGTGATGAAACATCTCTTTATAGAGTTCAATATCTTGCATTAAAAAAATGTAATTGTATTATCTATTTGAGAATGATTTGTTTTAGAAAAAGAGAACCAAATGCATTCACTTCATATTCAATTTCTATTATATAAAACTGCAGTAATTTTGATGTTAACAATGATATGATTAAATTCATTTTAAAAGCCAACAGTTTCTAACAAGAAATGGCACAATTTATGCTTATATTGCCAGTTCATGGGTTGAGAAAACAGATTGTTAATATTATATGTTAACTTTAAAACTATTTTCTGTTAAGTTTGTTTTAGTTTGAAACCTCACTGTAGAGAGAAAATGTTTTACAATTAGAAACTCATACCTCGTAAATCTTGCTTCTGTATATAATTTTTATATACTTAGCAGTTATAACTTTTTCACTGATCAATTTCATAGATGACACCACTATGAACACTTTAAATTATCTTCCTACAGATTAACTAGAAAATTCAGAAATGTTTCTTGGCCTGAATCCTGGAATAAAGTAATTAAACTTAAATTATAAAGAATTCCATATTTGTAAGCCATATTCAAATGCTACGTTATATCAATATTACAAAAGCCTGGAAACCACAATCTTGCACAAAGGCCATCACAAGCTTATGAAAAAAGAAAAAAGAATAAAACCTCTGTAATAACATCTACCCAGCAACTGCGGGTCCAACCTGACTGACACCCACCTTGTTATTGATCCTTGCAACCAAGAATAGTTACCTAAAAGCAATTACATAATTTTCATTTTATTCCTTTAAAATCCTCTGTCTTACCCTACTTTCCTGAATACACACATAGTTTACTTCAGTATGTGTATTCCAATGGCAATGCCTATCCTTGAATAAACATAATTTTTCTCTTAGAGTGTCTTCCTCTTTGTTGTTTAGGTTGGCGTAATGGAACCAAAGGCAGGACGAAAATGAGATTCCCCTCAGACAAATTGGTAGCCCCTGGAACCAAGTGTGGTATAAACTGAGCCCATTGTGTATTCCTTCTTGGATTCTAGGACTCTTTCACTTTGGCAAGTTCTTTTTTATTTATTTCGAGACTAAAGACAAATGTTCTTCTGGTTTGAGTATTCTGTTTCCTACAGAATCTACATTCTCTCTGTGAGGCATGTCTCTTCTGTCAAATTTAAGTTTGGGTCGCCATACCTGTTTAATATTTTGTTTGATCTGCATGCTTAGGTTAAAATTTTGGGGAGCACTCTGATGCTATTTGGTTTGGTTATGTGCATCTGTAAATGATTTGGCTATTTTTTTTTTTATCTTGCTTGTTTCTGATCATGTTCTGAGAGAAAAAAACTACCCAACATGTTAAATGGTGGGCATGATCTTGAAAGATTAATAAAAAATAGAATAGGATTCTCGAACTCTAAGGCATGCCAAGCTGTTTGGAACTCTAGCCACCAGCATGGAGTTTCCTCATGCACATTTTAAATCAATGCCATCATGGTGTTCGTTTGCACTCCCCAAGCTTGTTTTTCTGTTAGAACTAAATTAGAAAGTGCGACCAATTATACAGTTAACATATAGAGCTGTGTAAGTTTTTGTCTATTTTTTTTTCTACTCACTCTGAATTGCTGACTTCTTTATTTCTATGAAGAAAATATAATGCTGCTAATTTCAAAAGCCACTTAGAAGTTTTTCTTAGGGCATTTCAAACCAAACTAAGAGTATTAAAGGGCTTTCGAATTAATGACTTTACAAATTACAACAGCTCCTTAAGAACCAACAATCTAGACACCTTTGGAAATGTGAACTTAAATTAGGCTAGACTAAAAATTGCTTAGCATGATGAAACAATTAATCAAAGGATTAATTCTAAAAGGAAATAACTAGATAAAGGTTTATGAAGGTTAGGCCTTCAAATCAAACAGGCCAAAATCTTGAGCTCAGAGCCCTAACATAAGGTATTCCTGTTGGGCATAAAAATAGCTTTTCCTACCACACAGGAGAGGGGGTTAAGAAAACAGCTGCAAATATTTTTCTAAAATGCATCCCAGCCTGCATTGAGACTAGTCAAACAACCAGACTGGCAAACAAACAAAAAAGATTGGCTATTAAAAATCCAAGGTCACTTGGATATTTTGTTTTTCTTATAACAAAAGAAAGATAGCCAGTCCCAACTAAATTGTAAATATCTAGAGATTTAACCCTTAAACTCATTAAAAAACCCAAAACAGAGGGGAAAAAGTATAATAATTAACCCAAATGCCTTCTAAAATATGTGACTGAAACATATTTGATCAGTAAGCTGTTTTAAAATTTGTCAATAAAATAAAAATGGATACGTCTTCAGAATTGTTATTGTTCATTTTTGCCTGGGTTTACTGTTTAGACACTTTTTTTTTCTTTTGAGATGGAGCCTCCCGGGTTCAAGTGATTCTCCTGACTCAGCCTGTCCAGGAGCTGGGATTACAGATGCCCACCAACATACCCAGCTAATTTTTGTACTTTTTTAGTAGATACGGAGTTTCACCATGTTGGTCAGGCTGGTCTTGAACTCCTGACCTCAGGTGATCCACCTGCCTCAGCCTCCCAAAGTGCTGGGATTAGAAGCATGAGCCACTGTGCCTGGCCCTTAGATACTTTTATATATGTCTCTAATAAATGTTTTAAAATCATAAAACTATCAACCAAACCTAAAAATGGGATGATTTTGGTTTGTGTAACACTTTGATAATAAGACCACCAATTTCATAGTATTGGTTTAAGTAAAAACAGCTGTATCTTATGAGTTACTGGCAAAATATCCATATACTTCAGATTGTTACTTAGGTGATCACCTGATAATCATAAGCTAGAGAAAGGTTATCAGAGAAACAACTTGAAATGATGACTAGCTTAGCCTAATATCTCAGTTTTCATAGGTTAAAGCTAAATTAGGTACGTGTAAAATACCCTCTGAGTCCCAAGTGGTCTGTGCTGGTGTTGGCAGTGGCTGTGATGGGCTGAATGTGCCAGTCCCCATCCTGCAGTCCTTGCGTGTGGGGTGTGGCTGCTATGGTAGTAATGGCAGGCTGGGTGGGCCCAACCTTGGGCCCCAGTAGGAAAACGCAGGTGTCAACAATGGTGGACTGAGCTGGTTAGTTCAGCTCAGTGTTGGCTCTACCCCTCTGAAATACATGGATATTTTGCTGATAACTCACAAAATATAGCTGTTTTTATATGTTGATCTTATTTATCAAAGTATTAGACAAACCAGAATCCTATTTTTAGGCTTGTTTTATACTTTTACGATTTTAAAACATTTATCAGATATATATATGAAAGTGTCTAGGGGTCTGGCGTGGTGGCTCACGACTGTAAGCCCAACAGTTTGGGAGGCAGAGGCGGGTGGATCAGTCTGACCAGCACAGTGAAACCTCGTCTCTTCTTAAAAAATACAAAAATTAGCCAGAAGTGGTGGCACACACTTGTAATCCCAGCTACTTGGGAGGCTGAGGCAGGAGAATCGCTTGAACCTGGGAGGCGGAGGTTGCAGTGAGCCTAGATCCCACCATTGCACTCCAGCCTGGGCAACAGAGCAAGACATTCTCTCGAAACAAAACAAACAGAAACAAAAAACAAAAAGACAAAAGTGTCCAAACAGTGCCCAGGTACTGAGGGGTAGAGCCAGGCCAGGAAAGCCTGACTTCAGGCCCCCACGTGCCGTCAACAGGCACTGGCTGTGGGAGGTAGGGTGCAGGTGACCTGGGAGTACGTACTTCAGTCACATTTCAGCCCTGGCTGGGGCGGCCCTCCATGGCAGCTTTTTTCTGTGGGCAGGTAAGTTTGTCCCTGAGGCAAGTGAAAATGTGTCCTGGCTTCCCTGCTGAGGACAGCGGGGGTCATTGCAAATGGCTCCCATTTTAGCCCTGGAGGTAGCAGCCAGCCAGCTGTGGTGGTGGCTGTGGGCAGGGAATGTCAACAGAGCTTCACAAACATGGAGATGCAGGGACTGTTGGGATAGCAGATAAGGTACCTTCTGGTGGGGGCTAGGCTTTCAGTAGGCCTTGCTGTCTGGAGCTGCTTAGGGCTGAGGTTGTGTGAGACCCAGTGTGAGCTTGCTCTCTTGAGCAATGCCTTTGTGTGGTCTCCAAGCAGCTTCCTATGTTAGTCTCAGGGCCTCTGAGGGTCTAGGGGCTTTTCCACGGCTAGGATGGGAGAGTCTGTGGCGGGAATGTGAACCACTGGGGTCACTCACTTACCCTTTCCTCATACTGGGGAGCGGCTCCAGGCTGAGGTCTCACTCCTGCTGAGCAAGCTGCATTGTGCTCCTGGCTCCCTCACGCTTCAGGTGTTTCCTGTCACTTATCTATTGAAGTCCGGTGTTCTGTATTGATCTATTCTCTATTGAAGTCCGGTGTGGATCTATTCAGAGTGTGGTTGCCTGTTTGCTATTTTGGTTCTTCTTTGTGGAGGAGGCAAGTACCAGATGCCTGTAGTCAGCTATCTTGAATCCCTTAAGTGAACTTTGAAATTCTAAAGTTATGTTATTTTACATTAAGTGATAGATACTCATTAAATGTCTGAGTCACTTCTAAATAAGAAAAAAATGCTAAAACAAACATTTCTAAATATAACTCTACATTTATTATTGGCTTCTTAAGCTTTATAGAAAAACTATATATTTAGATCTATTAATTCACCTAACAATTATGTTACAGGGAAGCATGTTTGTAAAAAATTATCAAATGGCTCTTTTCTAGATAATATTGATAAGTGGCAGACAGTGCAAAATGTATTACTTCCTAGGTTTTTGCTAGAAAAGATGTTTTTAAACAGTTAAAAATTCTAATTAAGATATATAATTCTGTGTAGAAAGTGACTCAAAAAAGATGTGTTTTGATAAGAAAAAGTATAAGAAATAAAAATGCATTCCTTACTGAACAAAAGAATAATTTTATCTATATTCAGGTCTTTGAAAATTTATATCAAAATATGGACTTATGAAGGAAGTTGAAACATGATGGAAAAGAACCAGTTAGTAGAACAGAGAGATATGAAGAAAATTATACATATGAAGATGTATTTTGGGTAAGGTAGGTTAAAAAATAATATTCGTTTTTTTCATAACAAAGAATCTTACGTGGTAATTTTTGTCCTAAATTCAAATTACTGGTTATGTAAGAAAGAGGACATGTAGGACAAAGCTGAAGTGTGATCATGTCATGGAATGTCTGAGTGAGTAATGGAAGGTTTGTGAAAGACGAATTTATAATGGAAATTTTGTGTGTGATCAGGTTGGCTATAAGAGGATTATTTGTGTGTATTTCACAAGATTGAGCTTTGATATTAAAAATACAGTAATACAAAACTAACCATTTGGTTCCCTGTGTTAAAACAAGTTTTCTTGAAGTGTTGATGTGCTCTTAGTAAAATTTCCTAGGTTTTGATTTAATTTCAAAATGTGTTTTAAAACAATTTCAACTATTCAACTATTTTCTAAACTGTAGCTTCTTCCTGATTTACAGTTTCTATTTACCCTACATTTCTTTCTGAGATACATTTAATTTCTCTAGATTTAGATTGAAAATGCTGTCTTTATTTAGATTAATTATTTTATTTCTCTAGGTAGATTTTTTTCTCTTGGAGATTTTCAAGTTTCTATCTCAGAAGTTCAACTTCTGCTTTATCTACCTTTATGTGAATTGCAGGTCACACATCATTGCCTTCTGTTCTTCCTCTTTCTCCCCTTGAGAAGGTACATCTTTTTGCTTGGCTGTGCTCATAACTCTTTCCTTCAACTTTTTCATCAGCTCCCATACTTTTTTCTTTAGTTTTAACTCTGCTGTTATGGCCTGATGCTGAAATGTTCTTTTTTGAAGGCCTAGAAGAGCAAAGTTTTCCTCTAGCCTAACTTCATTCTATACTCTTGGCATTTCTTAATGTGTCTTATATATTTCTTCATGTAACCAGGCAACTTCCCATGATGTTACTAAGAGTCAGGTATTCCCTTCCTCAAGGTCCTAGTTTTCTTGTTTACAGTCCTCTGTATTATGTTGTACAGTCATAACCCTAGACACTCTCTTACTATGTCTGATTAAATTTAAGTACTAGGTTTACCTTCCAGTTTACCTAAATGAGTTTTCTTTAAGGAGAAGCAATCACTCTTCAGTAGGTTTGTTTTTTTCTTTTTGGTAACTGGCATAAGAAACAAGGATCTTATGTTTTATGGAGATAATTTCCTTATTGCCTTTATTAGATTTTTTGATAACTTAGGAAAGCTGAACTTTGAAAAGGTTAAATTTATTTTGTTTTGTTTTTATAGTCATGTACTTTCTGTATTGTTTTTGAAGTCTTTGATTATCACTCTAGTTAAATAAATACTATTATTTCACAGTTACCTGCAATTCTGTTTGATGAAGTCTTTTGAACATTTTGGCATCTTTGATGGGCTTCCTCAGCATCAAAATTCGAAATTAATTATTTTTGACCTAGAAGTAACTTTGGAATTTTTCAGTTGGGCCTTGAGGGAGCCTCAAAAAATGTAACTCTTACCCTATAGAGATATTAAATCATTACATTAATTTGGTATATAAGAAACATTATCAAATAATAAGTGATGCTAGATACTCTTTCAATTATATTTATGGGTATGTTATTTATATAAATAATCCAAAATTGTATAAAAAGTTTAGAAACCTAATATGGCATCAGACATAATTCTGTTTATTATGTTGTATATTATAAAAATAACCAAATGTTCTTGTCAATTGCTGATTAAAACAAACTTTCATCAGATTTTTAACTATGGCTCATCTGTCTCTGTCATCTACAGTTTTGATGTTTCTCTAAAAGTATTTGGGTTACACTCAGATCCATGGAAAAGACTAAAAGTACTCTTTATTTTTTAGACAAGTCTCACACTGGTGCCTGGGCTGGGGTGCTGTGGCATGATCTCAGCTCACTGCAACCTCCACCTCCAGGGTTCAATCGATTCTCCTGCCTCAGCCTCCCAAGTAACTGGGATTACAGGCCCCCATCACCACACCTAGCTAATTTTTTTGTATTTTTAGTCGATACGAGGTTTCACTGTGTCGGCCAGGTTGGTCTCAAAGGCCTGACCTCCTGATCCGCCCACCTCCGTCTCCCAAAGTTACGGGATTACAGGCGTGAGCCACTGAGCCCAGCCAGAAGTACTCTTAAGTATAGCTTTCTAAAAACTTTAAGATCAAAAGACAATATAAAAATTTCTTAGAACTCTAAAAAATTTTTGTAATGATGAAACTGACAAATTTGAGAAACTTCCAAACTATATCAAGCAGAACAAAAATTAATTAGAGATTAATTAACTGAACATAAAAATCATATGACTTTTTTTTGAAACAATTGATTCTTTACTTAAATGTTTTATTTTCCAAATTTAAGGAAACTTTTTCTTGTAAGCTATCTGTAGCTTATACGACAATTTGGTAAAATCTGTTTTTGAGAATAAAGGTGGAAACATTTACTTTTTCTATTTGATCCCTCTGAAATTTGGAAACTATGTGTGGGTACTTGTGGCAATATGGTTATTTGTGTGAGTTTAATATAATTTTGTTATCTCTTTATAAAATAATACAATCATTTTTGAGAATTGGCATAGAATGCCTGGCTTTAAGGCTTCCAAGCCTTATTGTGAGTAAAAACTGTTACTTCCTGATAGTCCTGGAAACTTAAAGATTTAAGGTAAAATCTGAAATCTGCCTTGGTTTGGCTTCCAAGCCTCAAATGATTTTTCCACCTGAGATTCTTACGTGATCAATGTAGAGAGAAAAATATTATGTTTCTAAAGAAAAGCTAGAATACACCTGTTATCAGATCTCAGCCCTGGACATTGTTTTAGAGTTCTTATTTTCTACTATAAGCTGACTAGATCCTGAATTCTTCTAGATTTCTCCAGTCCTACTTTTTTGTGTTAGAATAGGCAAGTAGCCATGAGCAGGTAAGCGGTTCCCCGAAAAAAGAAATCTTAGAAATGCAGCCCATTGATAGAATACTTGGAGATGCTGACAGTCAGCAAAAAGAGAACCATGGCCACAGTGGCTACATCTGGCCTTGTGGCTGGGCTCCTCTGAACTACAAGGGACTTTCTCAGTCCTAACCGGAGATAAATGAGGTAGGGGCTTTTCCCAATTAGTGAGCATGATGTATACTCATCTAATAAGTTGTCCAGTAATAGCCTTTTGCTCATTATAATACCCCATTCCCCTCCCAGGAACACTTCCATAGTATTACTAAAAATGGGAACTACTCTGCATTGAAGCTGTATAAGCTGAAGCCAGATGAATTCTAAGAGATAAGTCTCATGCCTGATGTATGGGTCACAGAGAAAGTTCACCAAACTGCCTTGTGCCATAACCAGAAACATTTAAACTGCAAACTAGGATGATAAGTTGATAGCTTCACGCGGTAGACAGCTTTTTTCCAAGACATTGCAACAAGACTCCATATCGTAATGAGACTCTTTCCCCTTTTAATGCCTACTTTTTACACTTGGCAGGATAATGGTGTAATTGAAATTTCACATTCAGTAGCTTCTGCTGGTAACTTGACAGAACCTGATCTATGAGATGCTTTAGTCTACCTAGTGGGTGAATGTGGAAATATTTCTTATACAGCCATTTCTCACTCTCTGCTTGAATACAACCTAGTCATGGGATACTATGATGATAAAATTGCTTTATGTAATCTATTGGTTAAACAAGGAAATGTCTGTGCTATTACTAACACTATATGCTGTATCAAATTCTTTTGAGAAAGATCAGGTCTATATACAAAAAAATAAGAAAATAGGCCACATGATTTTTATAAAAATTCCTAATTCCCCACAATTATTTGATGTATTTAATTGGTTGCCCTTAAGCCTAGGTTTACAGCTCAAACTATTATGTAAACTGAGATTATTATATTATTATTAACTTTTCTTTGCATTTTGCTTTTTAATTTTTGTTCTTATTATTTGTTAAATTTTTTCAGAGGTACAATCCCTAAGAGAATAATGCAGGCCTAGTGCTTTGAGATGATAATGCATACCTATGGAACAGACATATTGAACTTACCATGGACCCAGCTAGCCTTAGCCTGAGAATCACTGCCTCCAAACATCCTTTGTGGCTCAAAGGTAGATAAAAAAGTTCTGACACTGAATTACTCATCAATTACTGTCTCTAATGTGGGGCAAGAGCAGACCAAACCGGCACCAAGGGACAAAATTAAATACAGGATAATTGATCAGCAGTGCATTTGGGTAAAGATCTTGATCAAACGGAGGAAATGTCTGAAAGCTGTTAAGAATCAAAATGGAGTCACTTGTGCTAAAACCCTGACAAACAGAGCTAGGGAAGGCCATGAAGTTCTTACATATGAATGCCTGATAACAAAAACTATCACAGAGAACTGCAAAAAACACAATCTCATGCAAATGTCATTACAAACTTACACACACAGACACACACACACACACACAAACACACAATGCTTCTTGAGAACCTCTGCCAAGCAACTGCCTGCCCAACCTTGAACTGGTGTCACCTTGTTATTAACCTTTGTAGCCAATGATAATTATCTCAAAATAATTATGTAATTTTTTCATTTTTTCTTTAAAATCCTTTGTCTTCTTTTACCTTCCTGAATATGCTCATAGTTTACTATGGCCTGTGTATTTCCATTGCAATATCTATTGTCAAATACATAGCATTTTCTTTTAGAGAGTCTCCCTCTCTGTGTGTTATTGAGGTTGACACAGTTCACCTAAAGACAAAGGGCTGAAGGGCTTAGAGGACTTGGCTTAGGGGAAAAGGTGCTGAAATGTTCATTAGCCCATTTTCAGTTTTACAGGTAACCTAGGCCTTTCTGTCATCGATACCATGTACTCTCCAAATTAGTTAGGCTTATCTTTCCCTGCTGCTATTGGTTCAGATTTGGGCAAAGCCTCCTCTTAAAGGGCACCTTATCCTCTCTGCTCTAGGAGTCTAAACATTGGTAACTCTGGCAAGAAAGTTCCAGAATTCTATGTCCTGTCCCTTATCAATCTCTTTCCATGGAAAACTCAATTCCCCATCCCCACCCTTTACTTTATTTTTACCTTAATGCTCTTGTGTGTTAGGATGAATAACAGTCCCTCAAAATATCCATGTCCTAGGTCCCAGAACCTGTCAACATGTTAAATTACAGGACAAAAAGAACTTTGCAGGTGTGGTCAAGTCAAGGATATGGAGATGAAGAGGTGATTCTGAATTACCCAAGTGGGCCCAATGTAATTGCAAGGGTCCTTACAAAAGAAAGGTATATGAGAAAAAAAAGGGGGGATAAAAGGTGATGGGATATGAGGCCCTGAGTCAAAGAATGAGGATAGCCTCTAATGTTGGAAAAGGCAAGGAATGGGTACCACCCTGGAAATTCCAGAAAGAATCTGTTCTGCTAACACCTTAGTTTTAATCCCATAAGATTCATTTTAGACTTCTGACACCTAGAACTGTGAGGGGAACAATTTGGGTTGTTTGAAGCTCCTCAGTTTGTGATAATCTGTTACAGCAACAATTGGAAACTAACATATCTTAACATGTTCTTGGAAACTATGAAATAAGGGTATTTGAAGTAGACTCTATTATGGCTGTATTATGACTTACACCACTGAGATTCTGGTGTAGAGAATTGGGAAAAAATAGGTACTCAAGTGGGACGAAATTCTCAATAAATTGTCTTAATAATGCTTATTTCTTACTCTGTATGCTACTTATTAAATTATATATATATTAGTCTGCTCAATTTTTACAAAATGTGTTGAGCAGGTAGGAAAGAAACTCTTGAGTTCTTTTTACAGCTATAGAAAATGAGGTGCATAATGTTTAAGTCATGTAGCTTAAATCATATAGAAAATTAGTACAAAACTCAAATTCTTGGGCTCGCTCCTCACCAAACTCACTGAATGAGAATCTTTGTAGGAGATTATTATGCACATTGAAGTTTGTGATGCACAGGTCTAGAGCAGAGGTTGGCAGACTGCAGCTGGCAGATTAAATTTGTAAATAAAGATTTAAGAGAACACAGCAATGTCCTTTCATTTTATTATTTATGAATGTTTTTATTACAACGACTGAGTTGAATAAGCAGAGACTTTATTATCTGCAAAACTTAAAACATTTACTCTCTGATCCCGCACAGCAAAAGTTTGCTGATCTCTAGTTAAGACAGCACAGTCTAAAATGAGGTGTTAAATAGATGATTCTGTGAATTTTTTCTGAATGTTATGACATGTAGCCAAGAAAATAGTAGTAAAATATCCAACACATTAGCCAAACTGCTTTGGGATAAATATATCCCTCTCTCCAGTTTCTGAATGTACTAGAGTGCACTGCTTGAAAACCCATAGGGATTCAGAATTAGAAGCTAATAATAACTAAATAATGAGTCCATTCAGGTTTTTTAAATGTGTTAGAATAAATGGCATTTCTGTTACTATGATTAATCCACTGAAATAAATCTGAATTTCAGTGTTAGAATGAGATAAGCTTTTTAATGGAGAAAAATATACCTTTTTTTAGCTTTAAACTGATATGAGCCATGAATGCACAATAAAGATGACCCCACACATTATTTTAGCCCTTATATAAATGCATGGCAAATTACATTTTCTCTAGCATTATCAAGAAATACAATAGTGTAGTACTGAAATCAATATTCACACACTACCTATACAACCCACTTTATGCTTTCATAACACAATTTTTATTAAGACCATGTACTCGGCATGGAGATAACTTTATTGTGAATAGGAGATTTGATGAGATAGTTGCAAAAAAAAAAGCTTTATCTAGGTATCTCACACACACAGGAAATTACTGTTCAAGAAAAAGTCTAAACGTTTGGGAAAAAGCTAGAAATTTTTCATTTCAGGAGTAGGTTCAGTTCAGGAAAAAGAAAATCACTGCTTATTAGAAATTTACAAATCAAGGAAAGCAATTCTCCTCCCACCTTCCTTCCCCTTCCCCTTCCCTCCTTCCCTTCTTCCCTCCCTCCCTCCCTTCTTCCTTCCTTCCTACCTTCCTTCTTTTCTTTCTTTTTTTTTTTTTTTGACAGAGTCTTGCTCTGTTGCCCAGGCTGGAGTGCAATGGCAGCATCTTGGCTCACTGCAATCACTGCCTCCCATGTTCAAGCAATTCTTGTGCCTCAGCCTCCCAAGTAGCTGGGGTTACAGGCATACACCACCACACCCTGCCAATTTACATTTTTAGTAGACACGGGGTTTCACAATGTTGGCCACGCTGGTCTCCAACTCCTGATTTCAAGTGATCCACCCACCTCAGCCTCCCCAGCTGCTGGAATTACAGGCATGAGTTACTGCACCCGGCCCCTCCTTTCTTAAAATATCGTCTAGAGCTAGTTTTATCTTAGTATAAATTTTCTTCTTGAATTTCCTATTATCTAATACTTTATGTCTGTGAATACTATGAAACATTATGTCCCTCTTAACTAAGTATTGATCACAATGACCTAAAGCCTTTAGGAAAAACACTTTAAATGGCTTTTTTAAAATTTAACAGCTATCATCAGTACTACACTTAGAACTAAAATTGATGGGGGAAAATATTGGACGAAGCCTTCTGTATTGAATATGAGACATCAAGGATTTTCAATGTTTCTTTGTAACGTAAGGTGATAATGTGTTGATCCTCAAAAGGAAGAAGAATAAAGGATAGTAGAAACGAAGGCTATATAGTCCTTAAAAATAGTTCAAGATGAAATCTCACTATCCAAAGCACATATACCTGTAAGCCATTAGTAAAGTTATTAAGTTCACAAACAGGTTGATGGGAGTGGCTTGAGGGATTTTTTTTTTTTTTTTTAGCAGGGAGAGGATGTTTGGGAGTGAGATTGAGCCACTTAAAAAGAAGCGTGACTTTCTGAAGGTTTTGAGACAGTCCCTCAACTCTTGGATGTCATAAAATTTAGAGGTTCAATCAAAGTTTATCTTCATCTCTAGCAGGCAAGTCTCATGTAACACCTCAGTTTTATGCTGGTTGTATAATAAAAAGAATCATAAATCTAAACAGTAAAGTTGTCATGCTCATTATTTGTTTAAACTTACAAGGAAATTATCTAGGCATTCATTTTTTCTTTTTAAAACAATTACCATTAATCCTAATGAAATTATCAATCTCTGGGCCTCAGAGTGCTGACATATAATTTGTTCTGACATTTTTCTTGTGATACCCAAAAGCTCTGTGTTCTTCATTGTTCCAGTAATTGAAGCATGGTACAGTAGAGCTTGCTGAGTTTCTGATTAGAAGAGTTGTCAAAGCCCTAAGTTAACAACTTGTTAAATGCCTTTGTTGTTTCTATAGATATATACTTGTGGGCATGGTTCAGGTAACTTAAGGCAAGTAGATTTTGATGATGAGGAGTGAAGGACTTATACCCTTCTGATGACAGCATTTTCTTTTTGGGAAGGATGATTGTATTTCCAAATTGACTCCCAATTTCTCTTTCCCTATGAGAGCCCTGACCATGACTACTTATGGTTTGGAAACTTGTTTAAACAACAGCATCTTTTCTATCAATTCTGCCTATTTTAAATTTGGCTTTCATTTGTAAACAAGCTTATTAGTCAAAGGAATGTTGCTCTTTCATTACTTTAAACACTTGTAGATATTTTCTGAATTTAAATTATAAAGAGAAGCTTTAATTGCACAAATAACGTGCATGCTCACATTTGCCATTTCTTTGATTTAGGTATGAAATTATTTGGCATGTTTTTAACTACTTTCTCTTCAGCTAAACCTTCATTTAGGCTGTTTTACCTTTGTCTTGTTTCAATAAGTAAGTGATTGAGTAGTTGTAATTTTGTAGGTAAAACAAGTAAACAAATAAAAAGTTAGACATTTAACAAGGGAAAATACAACCAGCAAATTAAGCTCAACAAAGGGGAACAGCTGATTATAAGAGTATTGTGCTAGAACACTTCAAAAAATAGAGGGCTCTAGAGGATTTTGTCTGCTTTGGTTACCTACCTTTCTGAAGGGAGCTTTAAATCTCAATCCGTTTCTTGAAGAGTTTAGGCAAAAATATGTATACCATTATTTCTTTGCAAGATAATTTGTAAGGCAGACTGTTGCTGCTCAAGCTGTATAAACATATCTTGGATTTCTACTGAAACATTTAATTCAAAGCAGCATTCACAGTGTCAGGGGAAATGACAAAATGTTTAAAAATAAAAATAATAGACATTGCTTAACTCAGAGTCATCCGTGCAGCATAACATTTTATGTAGTCATTGTACTGTCT
Organism: Alouatta palliata; assembly: GCA_004027835.1. NCBI lineage: Eukaryota > Metazoa > Chordata > Mammalia > Primates > Atelidae > Alouatta > Alouatta palliata. Next base: position 372,153 of record PVKV010000109.1, on the reverse strand, counting down.
ATAGGAAAAGAAGTAGAAATAAAGATGTCTGATTTTAAGAAATATTTTTCTCTAATACTATACTTACTTCATAGTATATATGTTTATGCTGCTCAAATTACTCCTAATGTTATGATTTTGTATGTAATTTTCAGGTGTTTATGCTCTGTGCTACTATGTAATACCATCTAAATAAGAAAAATGCTAATCACTGATAGATTAATATCTTACCTATATAATACTATAGCATAAATTCATTAAGTGAGAAAAATGGGGTCAGAATGTGAGGCTAGTAAAATTAAGCCTTCCTTGCTAATTCTTAAAAAATGTTGAAAGCAGTGCGTAACAGATCCACTATTATGCAAATAAAACAGAAGACATTCTGAAAAATGCTAAGACCTTTCAGAAGAAATTACCTACATGTACATTATAGGTGAAAAGTGTATCAAAATAAAGAACTAAAAAAATGCACTGTCCTATTCTGTTTTGTCTGCTATAATAGAAAAACTCAGACTAGGTAGCTTACAAACAACAGGAGTTTATTTTTCATAATTCTACAGGGTAGGTAGTCCAAGATCAAAGATGCCAGAAAATTCAATGTCTGGTACGGGTCCACTTCCTAGTTCTTTTAGCTATAACCTCTTATGGTTGAAAGAGTAAGAAATCTCTGTGGGGCCTTTTTTATAAGAGCACTTATCCCATTAATAAAGGCTCCAGCCTTATAACTTAATCATGTCTTAAAGGTCTTATTCCTAATACCATCTCCAAGGGTGTCAGAATTTCAACACATGGATTTTGGGAGAACACAAATATTTATAGCATGTAGAGCATTATGTCATTAGGGAAATGCAAATGAAAATAACATGAACATACAACTATACACCTATTAGAATGGCCAAATTCCAGAACACTGAAAATACCAAATGCTGATGAGAATGTGGAGAAACAGGAATTCTCATTCATTGTTGATGGGAATAAAAAATGACACAGCCTCTCTGGAAGACATGTTGGCAATTTCTTACAAAACTAAGCATATTGTTACCATAAGATTTAGCAATCGCACTCCTTGGTATTTACCCAAATAAGTTGAAAACTTAAGTCCAGAAAAATGCCTACACATGAACATTTATATCAGCTTTATTCATAATTGCCAAAATTGAAAGCAACCAACATGTCTTTCAGTAGATGAGTGGATAAATACACTCTAGTACATGCAGACAATGGAATATTATTTAGCTGAAAAGAGATGAGCTATCAAGACATGAAACGAGATGGAGAGGCCATAAATGCATATTGCTAAGTGGAAGAAGCCTATCTGAAAAGGCTAAATACTGGACGTAATATGACATTTTAGAAAAAAACATAAATCAGGAGACAGTTAAAAGGTTATTGGTTTCCAGAAGCTGCCGAAAGAGGATGAATGGATGACACAGAAGATTTTTAGGACAGTGGGAATACTCAGTCTGATCCTATAATAGCGTGTGCATGTCATTGTACATTTGTGGAATCCTATAATACATAAAACACACAGAGTGAATCCTAATGCGAACCAAGAACTTTGATTGATTATAATGTGTTAATGTCGGTTTATCAAATATGACAAGTGTCCTAAGATGGTAAAGAACGATGATAATGTAAGAGTTGAGTTTAGGCAGGTGTAGGGCAGCAGGTACGTATGCAATCTCTGTGCCTTCTACTCAATATTGCTGTGAACTTAAAACTGCTCTAAAAAAAATAAAGTCTTACAAAAAAGAAAATGTACGTAATAGTACTGAAAACGAACAGTTAGCAGAAACCCTAAAACAGAAAATCCCTCCCAAGTATCTCACTGTAGTTGTAAAACGGCAATTTCAAAAAATAATTATTAAATTAAAATTCAAAATTTTTATAGTATTTTAGGAATGTAAATCTAAAATCTCAAATTTTAAATTATAGTTAAAAATTAGGACAAAAGAAGGGATAAAGTGCTAAGTTTCTCATACTAGACAGAAAAATGTCAGTAAAATTATTTCATTCAATTAACTTAATCCCATGTTTTTCTCTGATTCTCTAATGTTTCACAGAACTTCAAAATCAAATAAAACTAAAAATAATGTATCAGCAATCTAAAAGAAAGCAATATTCTGATTTCTAAAGACATTTACTTTATTTAATCATGTGGTATTGACATGAACATAGATGCTGTTTACATCATTTCTCTCAATCTTTGATAGCATACGTTTTTAATATCAGGCTAGGTTTTCTGCGTTATTGCTATAAAGTGAAAGTTCTTATAAATATATTTTTAGAAACATTAAAATGTGACACAACCTCAATTTATTTTATTCCAGAGGTCTCAAAGTAATTTTCTTTGGAAATTTTCTTTTGCTGCTGAAACAAAATTCCTTGAGTGATTATCTAATGATGCCTATTGCCTGTGAGAAGAGGGCTCTTAGAAGATCAAAGGGGACTTCCAGCCACCAAGAGGAAAACACAGTACAGGGATGTATCCTGCACAAAATTAAGTGAGATTACTATTCCTAATTTTTTTTTTTTAATGTTTCCTTGAAAGTGTCAAGGCAAGAAAACAAATGAACTGTTAGCTCCATTTTCTTTTTTTCTTGGGTGGGTTCTACCCAGAACGTAAGAATTGCTTCATAATGAACAGCAATTCTATGTTTTCTTTTAGGAGTTATGGGTGTCTGTATATTCAGAGATTCAAATGTATCATCCAAATTTGCAACATTTAACAGGAAGATATCTTCTCTACAGTTATGCAGCAATCAGCAAAAAGTGTGTCTAATTCCTTCGATCAAATAGGGAATTCAACATAGAAAGCATTTAGTAATTGTAATCTGGAGTCTGTTCTGTACAACCAAGGTACCCTTTCAGTTTAAGCCACTGTTTATAAATAACTGGCAGCTCTTGTGAGGTTGGATTTCTCTGACAACTCTCTAGGAAGATTCTTGGCAGAAAATGCTTGTTGGCTAATACAGCACGTCGTGAAATAGATGCAATTTTTTCTTTAATTTTTAAAATATGCTAGTGACTAACTACATATTGTGAAAGTACTATTATCACTTTCTCCATACAATTTTTTCCACAGTTCATCCCATCTTCTCCAAAAGATTTTTGATGCAGTATCAGATGTAATGATAGCTATACTGATGGCCTCCAATAATTTTTTAACCATTTTTTATCTCCTTATCTCATAGGATCAGCTGTTGAGCACAATTCACATTTTCAATAAATTTTTCAAAAAAGAGGAACAATAATCTAACATTTTTATTTTTGCCTTAGCTGTATTCAGCATTCAACATCTCATGACATAGATCAAAAAAGGATATATATTCTTATAAGCCTTGCCTTCCAAATTACTCAAAAGAGAAAAGATAAAAGGGAACCTCTAAAAGTCCTAGAGTCCATGATAAGTCATAAAAGAAAGAGAACATTCTGTTTTACCTTCCCAGAGACAGGAATGTCTCACCTATCAATGGACAAATTTTAGGTGTTAAGTTTCATCATTCCCTTTGACAAGTTCTTTCTTTCAGAAGTCTTTTATAAAAGTTATAAATTGTTTTAATCAAGTGACATACCTATAAGCATTTTATTATTCTTTTGGCTACTTCCTTGACATCTCACCAAGATTTGTATGCTTTATTTTAACCAGTGAAGCCAATGGACGAATATCTATCGTCTCTCTTAAGACGCCCTTTGTGCTGGGCCTGCAAACTTCATCTGCTTTGGGATGCTCCAGCCAAGAAACACATGGGAACTTTGCTTTCTGTTTCTGAGTCATGTGGTTAATTTCAGTTTACAGCCATTTGAATCTTTATTTATTTATTTATTTATTTAAGTTCTGGGGTACATGTGCAGATCATGCAGGTTTGTGACATAGACATACCTGTGCCATGGTAGTGGTTTGCTGCATCCATCGCCCCATCATGTACATTAGATATTTCTCCTAATGCTATCCCTCCCCAATCCCTCAACCCCCTGCTATTCCTCCACTAGCCCCCCAACCCCCAGGCCCCAGTATGTGATGTTCCCCTCCCTGTGTCCCTGTGTTCTCGTTGTTCAACACCCAATTTTATTCTTCATTACTGAAAGGCAATTGCTGAGAGGTTGATATTTGTCTTTTTAAGTGGTTTGTCTGTGGGAAGCCAAAAAATTTTGGTTGACAAAGTTATTCACAACTTTACAACTGGGTCATTGAGACTGCTGTTTATATGATTTTAAAATGGCCCTGTGTCACATTCTGTGCTATGATATTATCTTGATTCATCTGTTGAAAAGGCATCCTCATATTTTCATCTTTCTGTCAACTTTTATGCGACTCTGAGGACATCCATTTCTAGGACCATTCCTAGTCTCTGCTGTGAAGGTTGTCATTTCATATACACTCATGTCAATTACAATACTTGCTAAATTTGACTGAGTACAACTGTTTCATCCAAAAAATTAAATTTATAATGACCCACGTTGGTATTTTTGACTTTAACAAAATTCTTCATTTATGGAGAGCCTTAGAACTAAAAGAGACAAAATCTCTGATACTTTAATTGATCGATTCAGTGAATTGTCAGAAATCAATGAGAATTTCAAATGGCCTTTAAAATTTATATCCTGAAAAATTTAAATGACATAACATGAGAAAAACCCAAAGTTTCCAAATTCCAATTTATTTTTTCTTTTACTTTCGTCATTCTTTCTTTCTTTTTTTTTTTTTTTTGAGATGGAGTCTTGCTCTGTCACCCAGGCTGGAGTGCACTGGTGTGATCTTGGCTCATTGCCATAACTGCTTCCTGGGTTCAAGCAATTCTCCTGACTCAGCCTCTCGAGTGGCTGGGATTACAGGCACTCACCACCACACCCAGCTAATTTTTTTATTTTTTAGTAGAAATGGGATTCACCATGTTGGTCAAGCTGGTCTCAGACTTCTGACCTCAGGTGATCCACCTGCCTTGGCCTCCCAAAAGGCTAAGATTACAGACATGAGCCACAGTGTTTGGCCCCAAATTCAGATTTCTATTGCACCTCTGATTTCCTTTTCTATCCGAATACTTGTAATGATTAATTTTATGTGTCAACTTGATTGAACAACCCTGTGCCCATATATTTGATCCAAAATTGTGGGGTGTATCTGTGAGGGTGTTTCTGGGTGAGATTAGCATTTTAATATGTGGTCAGAGGAAAGCAGAGCATCCTGCTTTACTCACCCAATAAACTAAAAACTCAATCGAAGAAAAAGGCTGAGTAAGAAAGAATTTTGACTTCTCAACTGGTGAAGCTTAAAGACATCAGTCTTCTCTTATCTTCAAACTGGAACAAAACCGTTGGCTCTCCTGGGTCTTTCTGACCTCAGATTCTGGTAGTTCTCAGCCTCCACAATCATGCGAGCCAACTCTTTATAGTAAATCCCTTTATACCTATTGGTTATTATTATAGAGAGAATCCTACCTAGTAAAAGACTCTTCTTCTCTTTCTTATTCTGCACAACTTGTAAAAAATGGTATGAGGGGCTCATGTAGAACCTCAGTAATGGTTTCAATGATGCTCATATGTTTTATTTTTCTAAACACACAAAATGAACTATCTAAACTTTGTAAATTTAAGTATAGGTGCTACTATTTCAAACACATACCCTGACAGTTTACATTAACTGTTTTCCTAGAATAATAAAGAGCATGAGTGAATAGGAATATTTTGTAGCCATTGAAGTTGCTGGACTTTGAATACTTATTTAACTACTTGATCCTTGACTAAAAAACCTACTTTTTTCTATGTGACAGTATCCATGTCACTACTCTGAGAAAGATTTAGTAGGCAAATGGTGTTGAAAAGTCAATGTAATTTACTTAGAAATGACTAATGAACCAAACAAACATCTTTTTACACTAACTTACTGTTACCAATCTTTATTAGAACCATTAGCCAATTAGTTCACAGATACAAGAAGAGTAAGTGTCACAGTTCAGATAGTCCTTTCTAAACATTACTACCAATTTTCCCAATGTTTGTGAGGACTAATATCTTTCACAGCAACTGGAGGAATAATAAATCATCTTTTTATTTGAAAATATTTATACCACATACAAGTCTTTGTGATGCCTCTTCCAGGTAAAGAAGTCAAAACACAAAGGATATTAGGATTTTGATTTGTATAAGATCTGAGAAGCATTAAGCCATGTAGTTGTTCAAAATGACAAGGGATATTTAACAAAATTATATTCTTCTATCCACCCTGTGATAAATTATTCACCATAGATGGTACCTTATTTTGTTCACTATTGGCCTGTGGTCTGCCTTTTTTAGAGGTATCTTTTTATTTTAGTTGGAGAGATCAACAATATACTATACTTTAACTGTACTACTATAAGACCTTACAGAATCTCATGTTATTTATTTTAGTATTTAATATTGATTTAAAGACTTTATATTTTCTTGGAGGGTCGGCACTCATCCAGGAAATAGATGATTTCCTGTCATAGTCAGCAGATTTTGTTAGTTCTCAGGAGTGTTCTATATTTCCTTTGACATGTTAGTACCAACATGGCACAAAATCTCCAAAACAAAATAGAATTCTTACAGGAAAAAATCTATTACCTAGGATATCAGTTCCAATCTGATGGATGGACATGTTTATGACATAGATTAAAGAGTTTCAGAAATATCTAATACCTATCACAAAGATATCTTCATGGATTCTCTACTTAACAGGATTTTACAGGCAACCTTTATGCAAAATCACTAAATCCTCTATTCTAGGGCTTCTCCCCTGGAAACTTGAAGTAGATTTTACAATTTTTATCCTTAAAATTTTGTATTCCTGGAGTAGGGACTTTCTGCAAAATATTACCAAATTTTATTTTATTGGTGAATAGAAAATGAAAAAGTGAGCTTGGATCCTGCCTCAGAAAACAAGAACTCACTACTCACCATGGCTTATCTAAGTCATTCTCTGAACGCTTTTGCTGTGTCATTTTCTTTTGTCTGCAATATGTAGCGGTTTCTTAGTCACATCTGTGCTTAACATCCAAATAGACCAGGAAATGACACTGTGAGTTTGAAAGATACATTAATCTTTAATTTTTCTATTGCCAATTTTTCTCCAAAGCATCAGCATCAAGTTTCGTTTTTACGAACAATTCCCTATCATAATATATTCAAACCTTTAGCCTCTTTAAAACATTTATGATTTATATTTGAGTTTACCAAATAACAAATAATTTAAAAATTATTTTGCTCACTCTTTTCTTGTTGTTCTCTATTGAACCATGTGGATGCAATTGTATGTTGCTTATTTCAACATGTAGCATTTATGTTTTTGTCTCAAAAAATTCCTTATTTCATATTTGCCCTTGAATCTCATATAGTTGACACTTCTTTGGTTGAGTACTTTAAAGGTATTACTTCATCATATTTAAGGATCTATTGTTTACTAATTAAAAAATGATACCCCTTTGTAATTTTTTGTAGATAATCTGTGTTTTCTCTTTAGAAGCTCCTAACCTTTTTTGGATTATTATCAATGCAATGTGATTTCACCATAAGGTGCAAACACATGGCTTTGCTTATATTTATCCTTTTTGGGATAGAGTGTTTTTTCTAAATATGAGAGGCTATCAGTTTCTATAGTTAAAAAAAAATACTTTGTTATCTCCGTAAATAATTTCTCACTCTTATTTGCTCTATTCTCTTCTTTACTAATTCTCACTAGTGGGATTTTGGAGCATTTAATTTACTTCTCTTTTACTTTGAACTTCTAATCCATGTCTTCAATGTCTTTATATCTTTATTTTATAATTCTTTAGATCTGTCTTCCAATTCATTAATTATGTCATTTACTCTATTGAGTCTCATGTTGAACCCTTCATGTTGAACCCTTCTTTTTTAATTTTAAAGATCATATTTTTATTTCTAGAATTTCTATTTGATTGTTTTTATTAACTGGTTTTCTGTTTAATTATCTGATATTCACATTAGGTTTTTCCTTCTTTTTTTCCCTTTGAACATTTAAATCTCATGTATTGGCCATCTATTTGCATTTTCTATTGTATAATCCATTTGCCAATATATGATTGCTTTTGCATTTGCTGATTTTTTCAAGGCAACTTGTTTCTTAAATGGAATTTAAGAAGTTTTTTAAATGGAATTCATCAGTTGTGGAGGTATTTCCAGAAACAATTTCACATTCATATCTACCGCAATCTTTTAGGTTTTACTGTTCTGGACCTATTTTCAGCATGAGTTTTCTACATTTCAAGGTAGTGTGAATTTGCATACCACAAATATGCAGCGCATGAGCTTAGCATTTTGATTTGTCATGAGGGAGTTATTCTACTCATTAGCCATAACTGTCAACCCACTCTTATAACTAATATATGCCAACATTTATAGGACATTGTCAGAGTCTCCAGCTAGATATGGTTAAAACTCATAGATCTAAAACACACATGACATAGAAGATTGCATGCTGATACAGATAACGATTATTCAAATCCCACTTATTTGGAGTTGTCAGAACACCTATAATACGAAACAAGGCTAGAGACGTCTGAGTTGATTTTCTTTTTATGTATAAGGAGCATGTCTTTCTTGACAATCACAATGTTTGCTGTTTTTTGCTGCTTTGCAATTCAATCTCCAATTAATGTACTACTTTTGTTTCCTAGCCTCCTGTTTACTACAACCTTGTTTCCCTCTAATTTTCCAGATGCTGATTTATCTCTTCATTTTTCAGTAAGCATTTCTTTTCCCTTTAATTTAGATCAATGTTTCTTGAGTTGACTACCAAATCCTCTTACCTTACCTCCCTGTCTTGGTAAACTTTCACATTAAACTCTGGATTAATAACCATTCACAGGGACTTTTTCCACCAATGGATCTGAACGAATTTCAATAAAAACCTGTCCTAGTTTCTTGATGTAGTCCCAAAGTGTCTGTTTTTGGATAATTGGACTATGGAGGCCCAAGAGAGAATCAGGCTAATGCCAACTGGCTAGGAATGTCAGGCAAGTCTCCCTTTTGAAAATGAGACTCCAGATCATATCGCTGTAACTCTGTGTATGACTGCTTTCTGGAAAGAAGATTTCTTTTCCTCTAGCACAGATATTCCTCTGTAGCCTGCGGCTACAGAGGAATTCTCAGCCTACATAAAGCATATGTAAACCCTGCTGTTCTCAAGATGAAGCCACAAGTGTACATGTTTCTCTAGTAGGCTGCAGGGAAATGTAGAGTTGTCTACAGGTAGATTGTGTGTATATCTTAAATTACTGGAATAGGATTTATTCAAAGCAAGGGCTGTTACAGGAAAATAGAGAAGGAATGAATGTAGATCCCTTTGTAACTATAAAATACTATAAAATATATATAGTTACATTAAGATAATGTTAAACATAGTAAGCCTATGTTTTATGAATGCTTTTAGACTCACATAGTGTCTGCTGGCAATTCATCTTTAACATGAGCAGAAATGATTCAGATCAGCTTTTAGATTAATACAATATACAATCATCTGCTTTAGCATGTAAGAGCAGTAGTTATTTTCTAAAAATTCTGACTTCTGCTTAAAAACCTACGTGTGGATTTTCAGGCCCGATGATTGGCAACTTTAAAGAATTTACCCAGCAGGTCTCATGAAGGAAAGCTACCCTCCCCACATCACACTGGGCGCATAGCCTGTGGGTTCTTTGCAGTCTCTCTAGGAGGAGTTCCAACAAGGATGCAGTGCCCCTGGCCAGCCATACTTTCATGTATATTTGTTTTCCTAGCCCAGACACCTTTATTTCGAGGTCTCCTTATCTTATACCTTGATCAGAGGTCTTCTTCAGGTTCTTCTGCTGAAGAGAGAGAACCTTTGAAGATACTTTCTCCATCACTCTGACTTAATAATCAGTAATTTTCCACTCCTAACCCTACACCTCTCTCTCCTCTTAGGCCCCAGGTCCACTAAACTGCAGGAGCCTTGTGTTCAGAGTTCTCTTGACCATGAGATGTCCTCCCCCTGATCTATCTGACCCTTTATGGGAGCATCATTCTCTGGTGGGGAGTGTGGGAGTAAGAATGAAATAGAGGGAATCAGCACTTTCTGCAGTGTTAAACTCTTGAATATGCTCTTGCATTAAGCAATGCTTATGGACTTCACTGTTTACTCTCATGTTGGCTTCTTGTTGCTTTAACTGATACATGGCAGCTCAGCTCTGTCTGCAACTCAGGTGCCTGACACCTCTGGTGTTGAATGTTTGGCCTTGTTATTAGGTGTGGAAATACCTCTCAATTGTTCCTAAGCGCCAGCTACTCTTGGTAAAACACCTGACATCATCCATACTAAATACAAAATGTTATGGCTCAAATTACAATGGACATTAGAGTAACTTCTTTGAGGTAACAACTTTTGGCCTAAAAGACCAGCTAGACAATCCTCTTTTCATTTGAATGGCTCTCATGAATAGTTATATCAACTGAATTTTTCATGTTGAGCTATCCTGATTTTTCAGTAAAACTGCTGTTATCTGGGTATGAAATAAGACAGTTAATAAGCTTCTGTAGCATTGAGAAGCTGCTAGTGAAGACATATTCTAGCTTTCTATTTTTAAATAAATCACATTAGAATAAATTTAGTTAATCTCTGCTGGGTTATATATTCCCCCCAAAACTTGTAGAAACTCTTCTTTAATTATTTAGCAAACCACTGCTTACAACTGGAATTTTCACAAAAAAGATAATTTATTAATATTTTCTAAAGTCAGGAGGACTTTTTTCACCTTTTATAAAACAGAATATTTCCTTTAATTAAACAAGAACTGTATAATTTATAATGCTTTCTTTTTACTCAGAAACTCAAGACTAGGATTTGTTCAATATTTTCTATTCTGTTTAATTAGATTTTTAATTTTAACCCTTATTTTGATTTTTTGTGTCTTATTTCAACTCACTTTAAAATACCTTCTCAAAAGGTATAAAAACAAAGAAATAATGAAGGAAATTACTGATGTTTAATCATCAGTCAATATATAATTGTTAATTTAAAATTAAGTAAAATAAGTTAAAATAAATTTAATATAAACTGTTTTGAAATAAATTAAAATCTCAAAATATTCAAAGAAAATATTAAGTTGCAAAGTTAAAGACTGTCTCAAGATAATACCAAAGAAATTACAAAAAAAGAAGCAAATTAGATGGTTTTATGAACTAGCAGATTTTTATTGATTAGGTTTGAATGGCATAACTGAAATTGACCAGGGAGAAATACAGGTGATATTGAATAAGTACAAAATATGATACCAGTGAGTATTTATTTTTTGCATCAGCACAATTTAAATCTCCTGAGTGAGAATTAGAATACTAGAGCAGTAATGCAAAGAAAGGTATAGATGAGTTTCAGTATTAGGCTCCCCAATGAGTGTTTGCATTTCAAACAGTAGGCTATGAGAAAAGCAGAATTTATAGTCTACTTTATAGCTATGGATTGGAAAGAGCATAGAAAGCAGTTAAAGTACCCAGGCAGAAGTCCTGGATCCTAGAGGAAGGTAACTTGGGTTAGAATCTACAAACCACTGCCGAATGAAATAAGAGAGGACACAAACAGATGGAGAAACATTCCATGCTCATGGTTAAGAAGAATCCATTTCGTGAAAATGGCTATACTGCCTAAAGTAATCTATAGATTCAGTGCTATCCCCATCAAGCTACCAATGACCTTCTTCACAGAACTGAAAAAAACCACCTTAAACTTCATATGGAACCAAAAGAGAGCCCATGTAGCAAAGCCAATTCTAAGCAAAAAGAACAAAGCTGGAGGAATCACACTACCTGACTTCAAACTACACTACAAGGCTACAGTAATCAAAACAGCATGGCACTGGTACCAAAACAGAGATATAGCCCAATGGAACAGAACAGAGGCCTCAGAGGCAACGCCACACATCTACAACCATCTGATCTTTGACAAACCTGACAAAAACAAGCAATGAGGAAAGGATTCCATGTTTAATAAATGGTACTGGTAAAACTGGCTAGCCATGTGCAGAAAGCAGAAACTAGACCCCTTCCTGACACCTTACACTAAAATTAACTCCGGATGGATTAAAGACTTAAACATAAGACCTAACACCATAAAAACTCTAGAAGAAAACCTAGGCAAAACCATTCAGGACATAGGCATAGGCAAGTATTTCATGACCAAAACACCAAAAGCATTGGCAACAAAAGCTAAAATAGACAAGTGGGACCCAATCAAACTCCACAGCTTCTGCACAGCAAAACACAATCATTAGAATGAACTGGCAACCAACAGAATGGGAAAAATTTTTTGCAATCTACACATCTGACAAAAGGCTAATATCCAGAATCTACAAAGAACTGAAACAGATTTGCAAGAAAAAAACAAGCCCATTCAAAAGTGGGTGAAGGATATGAACAGACACTTTTCAAAAGAAAATATATATGAGGCCAACAAACATATGAAAAAATGCTCATCATCACTGGTCATTAGAGAAATGCAAATCAAAAGTATATTGAGATACCATCCCATGCCAGTTAGAATGGCAATCATTAAAAAATCTGGAGACAACAGATGCTGGAGAGGATGTGCAGAAATAGGAACACTCTTATACACTTGGTGGGAATGTAAATTAGTTCAACCATTGTAGAAGACAGTGTGGAGATTCCTCAAGGACCTAGAAATAGAAATTCCATTTGACCCAGCAATCCCATTACTGGGTATATATCCAAAGGGTTATAAATCGTTCTACTCTAAGAACACATGCACACGAACGTTCATTGCAGCACTGTTTACGATAGCAAAGACCTGGAACCAACCCAAATGCCCATCGATGATAGACTCGACAGGGAAAATGTGACACATATATATCTTGGAATACTATGCAGCCATAAAAAATGATGAATTTGTGTCCTTTGTAGGAACATGGATGAACCTGGAAACCATCATTCTCAGCAAACTGACGCAAGAACAGAAAATCAAACACTGCATGTTCTCACTCATAGGTGGGTGTTGAACAATGAGAACACATGGACACAGGGAGGGGAGCATCACACACTGGGGTCTGTTGGGGGGAACTAGGGGAGGGACAGCAAAGGGTGGGGAGTTGGGGAGGGATGATATGGGGAGAAATGTCAGATATAGGTGATGGGGAGGAAGGCAGAAAATCACATTGCCATGTATGTACCTATACAACAATATTGCATGTTCTTCACATGTACCCCAAAACCTAAAAGGCAATAAAATATATACACACATACACATACACACACACACACAGACACACACACACACACACACACACACACACATATAAAGAAAGGAAAAGGCAGCATCTTCAGGGGATTGGGAAGAGTGTGAAGAAAAGAGAAACAAGTGAGGAATTCATAAGGTCAGCAGAGACTACGGAACATTCATTCAGGAAGACAGGTTACAATGTGAAAACCAACCCCCCCTTTTCCAATGAGCCTATCAATACCTTTTACTGAGGTGCTGAATTGGCTGTTTTTAGCAAAAGCTGGCAGGTCATCTTGCTTTGGTGGTCTAACTTAAGGGTATGCGTTTGTGCACTGATATTTTAATGAATCCCTTCTAACTGCCCTGAATTTCCACCTTCCTACATTCATACTATGAGCTAGGACTCAAAAATTCCCAGAAAAAGAGAGTGGAGTCTTTGAGTCATTGAGAAGGGTTAATACAGAAGAAAACATCCAGTTATTGCACTTAGGAATAACTTGGACATCAAAAAACTCATTTCCTTTCTGTACAAAGTTTAACCTTTTCAGTGTATTTTCTCATTTGTAAAACTGAGATAATAATGCCAGCCTGGAATATAATTGTGAGGGTTTCAGTTATGTAAATCACATTACATTATGCCTGGAACATGATAAACATTCAATTAATTATAGCTAATAATTATTTTTGCTTAATAGAATAGAATTTTTCATACAGCTTTACCATTTCCTTTGGGCATAATAATTATATTTTTCATTTTAAAATTATTCACTATTTAAAAATAGTAATCTGAACTATTCTGTATTTGTATGTTTCATGTCTGTATCTTCAGATATTAGCTATTATTTTTCATTTGTGTATGCAATCACTCAATCATGTAATTTAGCATCTACTATGCAATTAAAACTGAGTTAACAGGAAATAAAAGAGGCAGAAATCTCTGCTCACTAGAGCTTGGACCCATAATAATATTATAATTATTAAGGGCCAGCTATGTATTAGCTACCACATGAAACACCTTGCACATAGATTCTTATCAAATAAATAACCATGTTTAGGATAAAATAGAATATATCAATGGAAAGACATAATTTATTAACGTAACTACGTGATAATAAGAGGTGAAGTAACCAACGCAATTCTTAGTTCTAGTGTAAACCACCACTCAACTACTTTTCATACGTAATTGATGGTAAAAATTTAGTGCAGATTCTGAAGTTGAGTATGCTCACACAGTATCTCCTTTGTGTGGCTGCAATGTCAGTGAGTCAAAATGAGAATGGCGGACAATATGAATTGCATCTCAGTGGTGGCAGTAGTATTTGCACCAAATCAATACTCTTAGTGACTCCTTGTTATCATCATTAGGGCATATAATAAGGGTAATGTCAACAGTGCAGAAGGCGATCAGAAAATGATCGTGGTTTCATAAAAAGACCAAACCTGAAACTTCTCATATTTGAGCATCATGTTCTGACCAATTTAACTGTTAACCATAAATAAGACATTTTTAATTCCTAGATGTTTAGTGTGCAATGAACATTCATTTTTCTTTCAAAAATGATTTTGAAATTTATATTCACTAGATAAATGTAGTGCTTGATCAAAAGCCAGAAGTAAATTTAAAGACAGCTGGGAACACAAAGGATCCTTTATCTTAGTGCTGTTGCCCTTGCAATTCCCTCTCCCTGGAATGACAGAAACCCACATAGTTTCTTCCTCCAATTATTTCTGGTCTTTGTTGGAAAAGGGCACCCTTCTTGCAGTTAATAATGTAAAAAGGCTACACTGACAAAGTTAAATTCCCAGGACCTTCAGTTCTTTAGGGATAAACTAAATGGCTGTTGGTATCATCACTTACAAAATTGTCTTGATCTAAAGTCAGAGATAACAGAACTCTGCCCAAGAAGGCTGCCTACTGAACTTACTTTAAGGCAAATCATTGGTCAGTTCAAAGTTCACCAACCTAATGAGAATATATAGCGTGATTTTTTATCTCTCTCGTGTTTGAAGTAGCATTTTTTTTTGAGAAATCTGTTATTTTTGATTTCCTTATCTTGTTCTTTCTTGATATTCCTTCTACTGTCTTCCTTTGGCAATGCATATTTAGGTGTGGTATCCTGGACTCCATCTTTGACCAAACTCCCTCAATAAACACACTGTCTGTGATATTCTTTACTGTCATAACATTACCTATTATTTTCTCTGACTATCATTTTGCCTATGTCAGGGTTTTCCCTTTATTGGGCAGAGCTCTGTTATCTCTGTCCATCCTCAGTTGCCAAGGCCATAGCAGGCAAGGATTTCTGGCTGCATCCTGGGTGAGGTCTAGAAATACATTTCTAACATTTGAAAAGCCTCTAGGAGAATATTGAGAGATAACACTTTGTGGATATTTGTCAACGTTCAAAACCAGTCCAGAAGTTTATAGTGAACATAAGAGCTGATTTTTCCAGTATTGCTTCCCAACAACTCCAAATAGAGATTACAAAACAAAGAAAAGAAATAGCTTTTAGTCTACCAGTCTTTTGGTCCTATTGGACCAAAACCAGGGAGGTTATCTGAAGAAATGCTTGTAAAGAAATGTCCCAGTAGGGACTACTCTTCTACACACTAGTCTCCAAAACTTAGTTGTTGAGAGTGATTGGAAACCTGGCATATATACAGAACAAAAAACAGATGGTGCTTTTCTAAAAAAGCATGACAATCTGCCTGGGAATAGCTGAGGTTTTTAGTGTTGATGTTGGCATGCAAGAATATCATTCTCTACAGACTGGCATTTAGTGGGAGAGGTCCTAGCCTACTTTCTACACACATACCAAAGACAAGTATATAGGTTCCCAGAGCATTATCCTTTTATGGAAGAAGATAATTAGGATATGAAGTGAAATTACAACAGGATATTTATATCAGTTATTTATGTTAATTGACTTAGTTCTTTATTTTAAAATATAAATGGCTAAATAAGGATCACCAGACATTTTAGGAGCATTAAGAATAAAAAAGAAATGGTCTAACATGAATAAACAGAAAAATTCAAAAAGAAAAATGTAATAATTTGTGGATCAACCAAAACATGTGAAAATACTGAGCATCACCTGAAAGAAATTAAAGATGATAAGATAAACAAAAACAAGCAAATCGTAATTAAAAAAAAAAAAACACACAGAGGCTGCCAGTAAACATAAGCAATCAGAAAACAAGGAAAAATTATGTGATTGGATGGAAATCAAATATTCTGAGGGGGCCCTAGAATATTTGATTCCCACCAATCAATTTAAAGGTTAAATTAAAGAAAATCCAGAATACGCACCCTGTCAAGAAGAAACAGAGGCCCAGCCCAGCAATGGCTCATGCCTGTCATCCCAACACTTTGGGAAGCTGAAATAGAACTATAACTTGAGGCCAGGATCTTGAGATCAGCCTGGGAAGCACAGTGAAACCTCTGTCTTTAAAAAATTAGCCAGGCATGGTGGAGTGCACTGGTAGTCCTAGCTATCTGAGAGGCTAAGATGGGAGAATTACTAGTCCTAGAAGTTCAAGGCTACAGTGAGCTCTAGTTGTGCCCTTGCACTCCAGCCTGGGCAACAGAATAAGACCTTGTCTCTTAAATACACACACACACACACACACACACACACACACAGAGAGAGAGAGAGAGAGAGAGAGAAACAGAAAATATGACAGCAAAATAAACAAAACACATCAATCCAGGAAGGATGATATTTAGCTAATAGAAATGAGAGAAAAGGGAACAGAGAAAAGAAAAATGGAAAAAATAAATTGTCCATAAATTCTAAAAATTTTCAATTTCAAAATGAGAATTGTTCTATATTTTATTATAAATTTAAATATAAATTTTAGAATACTTAGGATAAGAAAATAATAATTCCAGATAGGGAAAATGAGATTTCACTGGCATTGTTTCTTACCATGAGTGATTGCAATAGCCCTTTAAAATTCTGAGGAAACCTACAGTTTCTTGTTTCAAAAGCCATTATTCTATGCTGTGCTTTATGATGTTGGGACAAGGACTTGCAAATCATATTCCTCCTTTGCCACCTGGCTTCTTTGTTAATCTCTCACAATACAGGATGCTAGAGGGAGACTTACCTAACAAAAACAAACACACAAAGAAACACACGTGATTTTCCTCTCCTTTTTGGACCCTCCCTAACACAGCCCCCACCCCAATTTTAAAGTATGAGAGCAAAATATTAAAATTTTAAATGAGCAAAGCTCTGAAAATTTTACTTCCCATGTGATTTAAAAAAAAAAAAAAACATAAAAAGATGGGAGAAGTGGTCCGGAAAATTCAAGTAAAAAAAAAAAAAAAAAGGGATTTAAGAAACTGAAATTAATCCAGGAATGTGAAAAAAAAAAATCAAGATATAGCTGTACAGTAAACAGAATGAATAATAGCTATAGAGTTAAGCAAGAAGTTGGAAGATTCTTGAAAGCAGCTCTTCAGGGAAAAAGTGGATTAAATGTGATATGATTAAGAGGTTAATAATCATAGTGTAATAGTGAAAGCATAAGCTAAAATAGTGGCAATAAAATTATTTAGGAAATAAACTGAATAAGATCTATACAAATAAACCATGGTTCAAAATGGGTAGCAAATTAATAAATAGCATAATTTTGAAAGACATTTATGAATATGTAAAAACAAAAAATATAATCGATTTGGATTGTCATCTGAAACGTTTTTGGCAGAATAGTTAACTAGGTTTGATTATATATCCCTTTCTTTAGGAGTGTTATCACTCACTACCTTGTTCTGAAATGAACATTATTCATACACTCTTAATAAGTTTTTTTTTTTTACCAATTTTTGAGATTAGAGTAGAAAACTCTATAAGAAAATATTTGATTGAACCCCAAGTAAGTTAAAATACTAAAACATTATTATACACAAATTTCAGTTTATGCACCTTTTGCTTATTTCGGAGGAAGAAAATATCTGGGCTTGTTAGTAAATGAGTACTGTTCCACATTGACAAATTGTTTTACAAAAAGCCTAAAAATTAAAATTATTTTCTTCCGAGGTTTTCACCAGAAATTAAGGCTACTATGAATGAAAATTTTAACTAATCTATTTTAGCCGTCCCCAACCTTTTTGGCACCAGGGACCAGTTTTGTGGAAGACAATTTTTCCACAGACTGGGGTAGTGGGGGATGATTTTCCAATGATTCAAGTACATTATATTTATTGTGTACTTTATTTCTATTATTATTACATTGTGATGTATAACAAAATAATTATACAACTCATCATAATGCAGAATCAGGAGGAGCCCTGAGCTTGTTTTCCTGCAACTAGACAGTCTCATCTGAGGATAATGGGAGACAGTGACAGATGAGGAGGCGTGATCTTCTCACAAGGAGCCTGCGCCCTAGATTCTTCGCATGTGCAACTCACAATCGTTTTCACCGCTCCTATGAGAATCTAATACTGATGCTGATCTGACAGGAGGCGGAGCTCAATTGGTAATGTGAGTGATGGGGAATGGTTCTAAGTACCGATGAAACTTTGCTCGCTTGCCTGAAACTCACCTCCTTCTCCACAGCCTGGATCCTGACTATCCATGGTCCCAGTCTGTGGCCCAGGGTTTGAAGAACTCTGATCTATATAATTAAAACTACTATATATAAGAAACAGTTCTGTAGACAGTATGAGAAAAGTAAAATGTTACAAGGTATGAGGATGTGGTTTTTGTTAAATAACAGTAATTTTGTCTAGGTTAAAGGGTATCTAAAAGTTATTCCAAAATAAAAAAAGTTACAAGACAGTATATATAAAATTAGATGATTATAAACAGCTGAGGGAAAAGAGAATTAAAAAAATTAAGATTCTACAAAAGGTTGTTGAAAATCTTACCGTGTGTAGTCAAAACTGATATAAAACTAAAATTTGATTTTCTCTTTTAGACAAAATTTTAATATTATAAAAGACAGTAAAAAGTTTCATAAACTTCAAAAAAAAGGTGGGGGAGACAAATTCTGTGTGTCTCATGCTGTTTGTATTAGGTCTTTTGATTATTTTAAAAATTGAGTCTACTCTATTAAAGAATAAACATTTTTGTTTTTTGTCTAAATGAATGACTATTGTTTTATAGTGATCTGTGATTCTATTTTAATCAAATGCTCTAAACCTTTGAGAGCTTTGAAAGTCTTCCCAAAATCAAATTTCAAAATGAAAAGTAAGTCTTTTTGACATCAACCTAGTTTTAGAATGATCCAGAGGCCCCTAAAGCATGTGAAATAGAGATAAGAAACAGTTATTTTATGTATAAAATTATATAGGAAGTCTCAAATAAGAAATGGTGTTTACTCTTCTTTGAGTTATGTTTATATGCATGTTTATTAATATGTGTTCCAAATTTATTAGAGATTCTTAAAATTATGGTATGTCTTGGTATATGTCATTAGTCATAATTATTATATAAATTTGTGGTAAGGCACCTAAAATAACAAAATTTTCTTTTTAATTATGTGTTTACCCATGGCCATGTTGGGCCTTGTCCATAATTAATTGCTTTATTGTGTTGCTTTTTTATTTTCTGAATGCTTTTTGCAAATACTATTTTGTCTTCAAGGAGGTTTATTGTAAGGATAGAAAAAAAATGCTAACAAATACAGAAATACAGGTTTCTGACAATTATGAAGTTATGTCATTAGACTGGGTCAAAATTTCCAAAACTCTAATTTTAAGAACCTAGACTCATAAAATCACCAACCCAATATCAATCAAAACAATAATTAATGAAATAAAACTAAACTGATAAAGGACTCAAATGATATTTATGACTTTTTTGTTTAAAACATTGCCAATTCTTTTTTCTGTCTCTCTCACTCTCTCTCCTCAGCTATCTATAGCTTTACAGCAAGTTGGTAAAATATGCTTTTGTGAGATAAGTTAAAACACTGACCTTTCACTCAACCTGATCCCTCCAGAGGCAGAAACTGTGAGTATTCTTATTTCATGGAAATACGCTATTTGCACAAGTTTAATAAGAATCTGTTTTATTTTATAACAGGACATGACTGAAAACACTGGCTATTTTAACAAAGCTTTGACTGGAATGTCATATTATCACATAGGACCAGACTGTCACAAATTGAAATTTATGGAGCCATTAAAAATCTCCTTGGAAAAAACTGGACTGATACCTTAAATGTATGACTCACATGGTTGTCTTAGAGTTGGATAAAGAATGTCACTTCCTGGCAGGCTTAGGAATCTGAAGACATTTTGGGGAATCTCAAGAAGAGAGATATTCACCCAATTCATAAAGGTATTACAAAGTCTGAGAGCAAGTCAAATTCTTGGCTTGGCTTTCCAGCTTTGAGAGACTTTCAGAAGTCTAATCTGAAATTCCTGATGAATAAGTTCCAGCAAAGCCAGTTTAAAAAGACTCTACACAAAGAATCATCATTCTTGCAAGATGCAGGCAAATAATTAGGCCAAAGATGAAACACTTTGCAAATAAATTTGTCTTAATATAGTATGCACCTAAAGTAAAATAAATAAATTTTAAAAATGAAAATGAAAGAATACATTTGTCTTACAAATAATTTATCTATGGTAAAAATGGGGAAATCAGAAAAAGAAAAATTGTTTCAGAAAGAAAAAAAGAAACCATAAGGCACTTGTTACTAAATTCCAGCCTGGTTCATTTGCTTTTTTTTTTTTCAAAACAGAATCTCACTCCATCACCAGGCGCCAGGCTGGAGTGCAGTGGCGCGACCTCGGCTCACTGCAACCTCTGCCACCCGGGTTCAAGCAATTCTCCTGCCTCAGCCTCCCAAGTAGCTGGGACTACAGGCGCGCGCCACCATGCTCAGCTAATTTTTTTGTATTTTTAGTAGAGACGGGGTTTCACACCATGTTGGCCGGGATGGTCCCGATCCCTTGACCTCGTGATCCGCCCGCCTCGGCCTCCCAAAGTGCTGGGATTACAGGCGTGAGTGAGTCACCGCTCCCGGCCTTTTTTTTTTTTTTTTTTTTTTTTTCCTTTTAAATTATCTGGACTTAATCCTGAATATTCAGTTTCCTCCAATATTAGGCTATGACTTTCCAAACATTTTCAATTTTTCTCCCACCCTCTGACTTGGGAATCACTAAAATTAAAATGGTCTTTTTCCTAAAGCCTTGCAAACTGAAACTAGTCACCTACTTAACAAACAGGCTCCAGAGAAATCACCATGATGGCTTGTGCATAGACAAACTTTGTGCTAAGAAAATCTGTCAGATTGCTGCTGTCTGCCCCTCTCCAACTGAAGATGCTTCAGCTCAGATTAAAAAAATCTTTGCATCTGACTGCCCTCCAGACTCTTGAAAAACTAGTTTATAGATAACTCCAGACATTAGCCTTTTCTTTTTCTGTTTCCATAGAAATGCCTCTTATTAAGATTTGTTAGCCTGAATCCTATATAGAGACCTAGCTTTGAGAACCCATCTGCACCACTGTCTCCTAAGATGAGACTCAACTGTTTAATTGGACTAGTCTATTCTCAGAAATAAAACTGGCTTAATTGAGTGTGGAGAAAAGTGCTTAAATGAGTTCTTTCCTATGTACTCATTCTAATCTATGTTCTTTCTTTGCAGGTCTCACCATTTGATTACTACCCTGATTTCTCTATCCATCACTACCAATCCTACTTTAATATGTGGAACTTTCTGAAAATCAGTTTTTAAACGGGTGACTGAAGGAAACCAGACTATTTCACTCAGAAATATGGCTAAACTACAGAAACAGTCACCAAGTCTCTCTGGCCACTCTCCTACCCTGCTGTTGCCTGTCTCTCTCCAACACAGGATTAATCTGTTCTCTGAAGTTCCCTTACTTTCCTAGAAACCAGATATGCTAAAGAGGAACAGAGTTGCCTTCTCTGAAATTTCATTAACCAGAAAAGATGAAAACTCATATTACAGGGGAGGTGACTGAAAATTCAACACACATTTAGAGCCCAAACTTTGTCCCAAACCAGATTCTCTGTTCCGTTTAATTTCCAAAGAAATATTTATTAACCATTTTCTGAGCATTAGATCCATTCATTTCCCCAGTGAAAAGCATTTACCATCCCTCAGGCTGCCATATCTCCCCTAACTCTTCTTCTCTCTGTAAAGAAGTCTATATACACATCTGTACCCCACTGAGTTACTGGATAATCATTTTTCTGTGATTTCCTCAAGGTATGCACATGAAAATAAATTTGTGTGCCTTTTCCTATTAATTTGCTTTTTGTCTATTCAGTTTCAGTGAACCTTCACCCTACACATGTAATAAATACGATAAATACGGTTAATAATCTTAGAGTAATTGTGAAAGCATGGAGCTAAACTAATGGCAATAATATTCTTTTAGAAAAAGTAAAGACCTGCAAAAGAAAACTGTTGTTCAAAATAAATGGCAAATTATCACGTAGCTGACTTTGAAAAATTCATGAAAATAAAAATGAAATTTATTTTAATTGTTATCATACACTTTTGGAAGAATGATGGGCAATTAGATAGGATTTAATATCTCTTTCTGTACAACCAGTAACTACTTTGTTCTACAGTAAATATTATCCATATAGTTTGGTAAAGCAACTTTTATTTCTTCCCAACTTTTGGGATCAGCCTACAGTTGGAATCTTATAAGAAAGTATTTGATTGATCATTAAATTATTTAACGATGTTTTAACTATGGCTAATTAGCTAATTACTGATTTATACTAATTTTCAGATGTCAATATATTTGTATGGTTCAGAATATATACATAAAGATTTACAACAAAAAAATTCTCACTGGCAACTTTGTTTCCACTGTTTTTTTTTTTTTTCTATTATTTGTAGGTAATCATTTTTTATGTTTTGAGGGGGATCTTCACAGGAAATGGATTTTTCTTTTTAAAAAAATCAAATATATATTATTGCCTTTTTCCATGAGATAATAAAATATATTTGCTTTTTAAAAAATACAATAATATATATTTGCTTATTTTAAAAAGGCAATAATATATATTTCCTTATTTTCCTCATAACGATGACATACTGCACACAATTTACTGCTTCTTGCTTTCTTTCATTTAGCAAAGTATCGTGGAACATGGAACATTATTACTATATATATTTGTATCTTGTTTTAAAAATAAGCTTAGTGTTCTATTTCATATAAGTATCACAATTTATTTCACCTTTGAGAGAGCCACCTCGGTTTCTAGGGTTTTATCATTACAGCTGATAACTTCAACGAATAACCTTGAATACTCTTGTCATTTCCCACAATACATGTCGGAACCGAAGGGTAGCAGAAGACAGAAAAGGGACTCTCCTGTGCACACCTTACATTATGGACAGATTGTCAAGCAATACTGGTATATTCCGTATGAAGAATGTTCATTTTATCAATATTTAAGAAGTAAAAGTTCCGCATATTATTTTAAGTTAAATAAGTACCCATAATATGTCTATCAAAATTTTGTTAAGTAAATAGGAAAGGGAAATAGGTATACGATACATGGTGCTAGAGTAGTACTAGGAATAAAGTTTACAACAATAAAATAATTAAAACTGCTTTAAAATCAAGTTTAAAGTCAAAATAATTTTATATATATGTACATACACAACAAAATGGCTTGCACAGAAATAATTGACACTGTAAGTGATACTTCATTCTTAAAAGTAGTTATTTTGATCATAACTAGTTAGGAAGTTAGTCTTAGTGAAATAACTAAAAATCTAATGCTTCAGACAGGATGTTTCCCTTAACATGCGAAATATGAACATATTGCAAATAGATCTTCAAATATAATTATAGTACTCATTAAAAAAATCATAGTGTTAATTTTCTACAGTTTAATTATAGCTAATGTGTATACCTAATTATAAAGGTTAATAAATTATTATCTCTACCATTTGACCTTACTAATCCCCTCAGGACAGTTACTTCAGAGAATAATGCCAGCCTAGAGGATATGAATGCTTTTTTTCAATCAGAACTGATAGAATTTTGGTTGATATAAACAAAGACAAACTCTCTATGGTGGTATAATAAACTGAGTTTGGGAACAAAGGCTACATACAGTGTTTGCAAAGTACCCATTAAATTGGTCTAAAAGTATTTATTAAGGATTACAGAGTGCAAAGCACTAATCTAGATATTTGAGTATGACATTGGGTAGAGGTTGTTAAATAAAAATTATGACTATAAAATTATAAAGCTGAATGTGCCTTTAGAATATGCCTTAGACCACTTCCTGGAAGAAATTAAATTTTATATAAGAAGACAGTATCTTTGTTATTTAGAACATTTAATGTTATACAAACATTTACAAAATACATTTAGATTTTGAGATACATTTATATTTTAAAATAATTTAAATATATAATTAAGATGTTCTTGCCATGCAAATTAAAATACCTTATTTAAAATATTATTAATATATGTTTCTGCCTTAAACCAGTAGCTATTTCATGCTTAATGTATAATTCTGTTCAGGTTTTTTCATTTTCATATGAAATATATGTATAAAGAAAAAATATATATGTATATATATTAGAGACAGGCTTTCGCCATGTTGCCCAAACTGGTCTTGACCTCCTGGGCTCAAGTGATCCTCCAAAGTGCTAGATTTACAGGCATAAACCACCATGCCCATAATATATATTTTTAATCACATAATAGAAATGCATGATTCTTACATGGATTACCAACCATTTACATTGCTTCAGAATGTTACGGTGTTATCAGGTTGCCTTTTATTTTTTTCCCTTCCTTAAAAAGTCACCAATTTATACCTTTCTTACATATGTCTCTCCAATCTTGTGTTCAGGGGACTTCAACAAACTATCCGTATTTTGAATAACTAAATGTACTAAAATTAGGTATTCCTATGATTTTTACTTAATCACCTTTGCTGTTATCACTGGTAACTATATTGCTCGATTTTTTTCTATAATTATTTGCATGTATTATTTTTTGCTTACAATATCTTTTATTACAATTATCTAATAAAAATACCTTAACCTTTTTTAGGGATACCCTCTAGCGCTTCTCATCTTTAAGAAACTCAGTTCTCCCTGATATCTTGTTAAGAGTTAAATGACTGATTTTCAAATTGCTGACTGAATTTTCAGGAGGTACTTTAGTAAATAATGTTACATGAGAACATCATATATATCATGACAGTGCTTCCTGGTTATGATTATTTTTATGCTCATAATTTTAGTAAATGTAGATTTTACCTGATAATCATCACCTGTATATGACTCATTATACTGATGAAATATTAGGAGTTACTGATGAAGAAATGCAACATATGATAGGCCAAACTGACTGATCTAAATTTAATACATTCAGTGGCCCATTTAACAAATGACATTTCTAGACACATCCTAGGCTAAACCGCAAAAATAAAAAATAAAGACGAAAACAACAAAAAAAACCTTTCATTATAAATTCACCTACAATTAAAACGATCCAGGCCTCTTCAGTCAAGAGCAGTTTGTGATCACACCATCGCACTATACAAACAGTAGTGTTTTGTCTTGCACTGTAATCACTTTGCTGACCTGCTGTTATAATATGGGTTTGTTTGTTTTTTTTAAATATAGGTTTGTTTTACGGCAAAACAAGTAGTTGGTTATAATATGGTCATGGTTTTCTTGTGCCAGTTATATTGTTCAGTTCCTATCTAGGAGGAAAAAGAAACTGCAAAATTTAAAATCTTCCTTTCACCACCAATTTCCCTCTTACCAGCACTCTCGTCTTTTCTACCTCACTTCTTCATTTTCTCACACCTACTGCAAAGCTAGCTCTCTCACATGTATTTTACCCATCTTCTTTATAAGAAGTCAATTTCAATGTCATCAATCACCTCTCATTAGACAAATTCCCCAGTTTGTGTTCAGTTTCCATTTTGTTTTTCACAGCCTTTGTCATAAAAAACAACTCTGTATTCTCCTTCATACCTCCTCCCTTGTTTCCTATCACATCCATCTCTGCAGGTGTTCCTTCTGCCTTGTGTATACTTCCTGACTTTTTTTGAATCCCATTCTCCAGCCACTGCTTAAATAATGCAGTTCCATGGGTTCTAACACACAGCTTCACAGTCTCACTCTGCGTTCCTCTTTAGAGTGTGTCCATCCCCACTGCTGTGTTTTTCATGAAATAGTAAGTGAGCACCTACAGTACGTGAGGTATTGTTCTGGTCATTAGAACTAGAACAGTTGTAAGAATAGTCAGTAATTTCTCCCCTAATGTAGCTTATGCTCTAAAGGAGAGAGATACTAATTTAAAAAACGAATAGATAAAATCTATAATACATTAAATGATATGTGTCATGGAGGAAAAAAGGGATAAAAGGGATAAAGAATGTCATGGGTTGGGGAGAAGGGACTAAAGTTTGCTATTATCGAGTAATATTATTTAGCAAGGTGTCACTGATAAGACAACATTTGAGCAGAAGGAGATAAGGGTGGGAACTATGGAAATATCTAAGGGAACTCTGTTTCTCACAGAAAAGACAGTTAACGCAAAGGCCCTGGGCCAGGAATATTCCTGGAGCATGATATTATGTTTTAGAAACAGCAAGGAGAACAATGAATCTTGAGCTGAATCCGCAATTCTAGAGGGTCTAGAATGTCATTGTAAAGGCTTTAGCATTTAAGTGAGCTAGGATGTCACTAGCTCATGTTTAACTGGAGTGTCTTGTGCATGGAAATGACAGGATATAATAGGTATAAAAAAGATCAGTCTCTTGAGAACTGACTTGAAGTGGGGCAAGAATATAGTAAAAATATAACTTAGGGAGATTGTACAGTGATAATTATTCAGACAAAGTAAGAGGAAGTCTTAAACCAGATACTTTTCTGTGGAGGTGATAAAAATACTCATATTCTGAAAATATTTTTGGGACAGAGCCAACAGGATTTACTCACAAAGTGGTGTGGAGCATGAGATTCAGAGGCGAGTTAAAGATAACACTAAGGTTTTTGTCCTGAGCACTAAAGTGAAACTGCTGTGAGCTAAGATGAAGAAGATTCCAGAAGGATCAAGCTTTTAGCAAATATTTTAGTTATAAACATTAACTTTTAACACCAAAAAAAGAAGTACAAATAGTGAAGAGAAGAGGTTAAGAGTCTCAAAAAGAATTCAGCGAATAAAATCAACCCCTATCCTCCCACTTATGATAAAATTTTTTAAAATACCATCAGTACTCATAATTTTCTCTTTTTCTCATTTTTCATTCCACCCTCAACCCAAGCTAGTCCAGGTTCATTCAGCTTCATGACTCCTCTGGCATGATTCTTGCTGAAATGATATGTGACCTCCATTTAAAGTCAAATGTTTTCTGCATTCTCCTATTTAACATCTTATCAAAACTCAAGAATGATGACTGGTCTCTGGTTCTTGTAGCATTTTTTCATTGGCTTCTCTGGTATAATCTTTCTTGCTTTTCTTCTCCCCTTTAGTTTTGAGGCTCATTGTCTTTCTCCTCGGCAGGCACATTCTTCTCTATACAGTTATTTAAGCTCAAATCTTAGCCCCTATTCTATTCCTTTGCTCTCTCCTTTGGTAATCCCGTCTACAACGACAGTCTCAATGGCCACCTCACATATTTCAGTTTGTACCCAGTCATGTCTTTCATGCTTTAATTGCCTACTTGATTTTCCCTTTTTGACTTCTGAAAGGCATCTCAAACTCAATCTGTTTTGCAATATATTTCTCTCCCTCCCTAAAACCTGGGCTTCTGCTATCATTTGTACAACATATTTCTTTTATTTCTCCGAGTTTCTTCCCTTTTATTCCTTCTCCATAGCTAATACTTCATGACCATGATGACTTTACTTAGAAAATATTACTTGCACATAAACAGCACTTTGGGAGGCCAAGGTAAGTGGATCACCTGAGGCCAGGAGTTTGAAAACAGCCCGGACAACATGGTGAAACCCTGTCTCTACTAAAAATAAAAAAATTACCCAGGCGTGGTGGCGGGTGCCTGTAATCCCAGCTACTCAGGAGCCTGAGGCAAGAGAATCACTTAAGTCTGAGGCAGAATTAGCAGTGAACTGAAATTGCGCCATTGTACTTCAGCCTGGGAAACAGAGCAAGACTCTATCCAAGAAAGAGAGACAGAGAGACAGACAGAGAGAGAGACACAGAGAGAGAGAGAGAAAGAAAGAAAAGAGAGAAAGAAAGAAGAAAGAAAGAGAAAGAAAGAAGAAAGAAAGAGAAAGAAAGGAAGGAAGGAAGAAAAAGACAAAGGAAGGAAAGAAGAGAGGGAGGGATGAAGAGGAAGGAAGGGAAGGAGGGAGGGAGGGAGGGAGGGAGAGGAAATTATTACTTGACTCTCTCCTCTTCATTAACTCCTACCAGGGCTCCTGTAGTAAGGCTATCGTATATGCATTAGCACTACCTTCTCCCACATTCACTTTGTATCCCACTTCCTGCTCCAAGCATTTTAGCAATACTTTTATTACAGAGTTTGTCAACTTTCAGACTCAGCCTTAGTAGCATTGCAGTTGGGGTGGGAGAATTGCATAAGGCCAGGTGTTCAAGACGGGCCTGGGAAATATACAAACACCTCTCGCCTCAACAAAAAAAAATTGTTTAAAATTAGCTAAAGGTAGTACCATGTGCCTGTAGCTCTAACTACTCAGGAGGCTAAGGTGGGAGGATTGCTTGAGCCCAGGAGTGTAAAACTGCAGTGAGTTATGATCTTGCCACTGCACTCCAGCAAGGGCAACAAAGCAAGGCCTTGTCTCTAAGAAAAATTTTAAATAAGAAATAAATAAGTAAGTGTGGTAATTCAAAGCTGTGGAAGGGAGATTTATTTGAAAAGTTATGTTAGCACTGTTAGTGAGCCATTGGGGAAAAAGTCATACCTGAAATGAAATTGTTATAGATATTTTATGGTAAAACATGTAAAAATCATTCATAAAATATAAGTTGGCGATCTATATTAGGCAGTAAAGATGTTTCTAAATATGAAACTAGGATTAGAAATCATAAAGAAAAAAGGCTAGATTTAACCACATAAAATTTCCATGAGAAAACTACTTTCAATTAAATTTTTAAAAAAGCATAAAGTTAAACAACAACATTTTGTAAAAAAAAAAAGTGTTGTGTTCATGATAAGCAACAGGTAAATATCCCTATTATATTAAAAGTTATCACAATTAAAAAGGAATTAGTAATTATTTCAGTAGAAAAATAAGAAATTAATTCAAGTCCAAATACACAGAAGGACATGAATAGAGAAGCCATTATTCAAATCAAAAGAGGCACTACAAAGAAAAGGAAAACAATAAGGAGATACCAAGATTTAACTTATTAGAGTGGCAAAATTTTAGTTATAATGATGATATTTATCATAAAATTGTGGTAAGTGTGTAACGTGGAACATTTCTGGAAATAATTGAGTACTATGTGGAATCATTTTAAATGTAAATATTTATGATTGATCAATAAATTGAAATTACAGAAAGAGACCAAGAAAATAACAAGTCAATTAATCAAAGATATACATAAAGGCACTGTATATAATAGTAAAGTGTCTAAAATAACCTACAAAATCAATAATACAGGTTCGGTTAGATAAGTGTGAAAGGACACACCAGAAAATACTGTATAACTAATAAAAAGATTATCTAAATCTACATATCTATAGTGTATTTTACTCATACGTATACATTTTGCTGATCTAATGACAAAAAATACCTATGACATATTGTGTACTGAAAAAAGTGAGTATAAACTTTACTATAAGCAGAATCTTATTTTCAATAGGTAATAATCAGATATAGATGGTGATACAGCTAGGGATATAGATATGGACTTGGATGTAGATAGAAACATAGATAAGGATTCATATCTGAATATGGTTATATATTTACATGCACACATGTGTGTATAAACATACATTTGCAGATAAGCACTCTCAAAAACAGAAATAATACTGTTGAAACAGTAATATAATGTTTGCCTTATTATGATAAGTGAATTTGAATGAGGTATCTTTGAATAAGATATCTTTTCATTTAATGTGTGATTAAATAAAACCTCATTTATTTTATAAAGTTTTTAAAAATTTAGTTTCCTATATGAAAACATTATAAAGATTCAATCTAAAATGAAGTCATAATTGGAAATGTTTAATTCAGTCCCTATAAAAAGATACAAATACACCATTTTCCCTCAAAGACAAGAAAGTGACCATGAATCAACATCAACTCTATTATTTACCATTCCAAGACAGTATCGTATTAAAATGCATATCAAGTTCCTCACGTTCACTCTAATCATCTTGAAGCAGCCTCTTAATTTTTACTTCCCTTTCAATATTAACATATATCCATGTACATTGTTAATACCTAATAACAGCTGGTAGAATTTAATTTTTTAACTGACATACATATGATTAAGTTAAATTATGGCTGCATCAGTCCATTTTCACACTGCTATAAAGGAGTACCTGAGACTTCGTAATCTATGAAAAAAAAAGGTTTAATTGACTCACAGTTCCTCAGGCTTAATAGCATGGCTGGAAGGCCTCAGAAAACTTACAATCATAGCAGAAGGGGAAGGGGAAGCAAGCCCCTATTCACATGGTGATGAGAGAGAGAATGAGCAAAGGGGGATGTGCCATACACTTTTAAAACATCGTATCTCATAAGAAATCACTATCATGAGAATAGCAAGGGGTAAATCTGTCCCCATGATCCAATCATCTCCACATTTCCCCTCTGCACTGCCCTAATAGAGCTTCTCCATGAGGGTCTCCATGAGGGCTCCACCCCTGAAACAGACTTCTGCTTGGACATCCAGGCATTTCTTTACATCCTCTGAAATCTAGGTGGAGGCATTTCTTTACATCCTCTGAAATCTAGGTTCCCAAACCTCAACTCTGGCCTTTTGTACACCCTCAGGCCCAACACCACATGGGCCTTGGGCTTGCAGCTTGGGGCCTGCACACTCTGAAGCCATAGCCTCAGCTGTCCCTTGGTTCCTTAGTCATGGGAGCTGGAGCAGCTGAGATGCAGGGTGCCCTGTTCTGAGGTTACACAGAGCAGCTGAGCCCTGAGCCTGGCCCATTTTCCTCCTAGGCCTCCAGGCCTGTTATGGGTGGGGCTGCTGTGAAGGTCTCTAAAATGCCCTACAGAGATTTTCCCCTTTCTCTTGGCTATTAACATTCAACTCCTCTTTACTTATGCAAATTTCTACAGCAGGCTTGAATTTCTCCCCAGAAAATGAGTTATTCTTTTCTACTATATGGCTAGGTTCAATTTTTTTCAAACATCTATGCTCTGTTTCCCTTTTAAATATAAGTTCTAGTTTCAAGTAATCTCTTTGTTCACACATATAAATGTACTCTTTTAGAAACAGCTGGGTCACCTCATGAATGCTTTGCTGCTTAGAAATTTATTCTGTTAGATACCCTAATTCATCTCTCTCAATTTCAAAGTTCCAGAGATCTCTAGGGAAGGGACAAAATGCTGCCAGTCTCTTTGCTAGCATAGGAAGAGGGACCTTTATTCCAGTTCCCAGTAAGTTCCTCATTTCCATCCAAGATCACCTCATCCTGTACTTCACTGTCCATATCACTAGCAGCATTTTGGTCATAATCATGCAACAATTATCTAGAAAGTTCCAAGCTTTCTACATCTTTCTGTCTTCTTCTGAGGCCTCCAAACTGTTCAAACTCTGCTCATTACCCAGTTCCAAAAGCTGCTACCACATTTTCAGGTATCTTTATAGTAACACCCCACTTTCCTAGTATCAATTTTCTGTATCTGTTCATTTTCACACTGCTATAAAGAACTACCAAAAACTAGTAATCTATGAAGAAAAAAGATTTAATTGATTCACAGTTCTATAGGCTTAACAGGAAGCATGACTGGGAAACTTACAATCACGGCAGAAAGAAAAGGGGAAGTAGGCACATTCGCATGGTGGCAGAAGAGAGAAAGAGCAAAGGAGGAAGTGCCATACACTTTTAAACCATCTTGTGAGAACTCAGTCACTATCATGAGAACAGCAATTTGCCCTCATGATCAAATCACCTCCCACCAGGTCCCTCATCCAATTCAACATGAGATTTGGGTGGGAACACAAATCCAAACCATACAACTGACACTGTGTTGTAATCCCTCAACATTGTCCTATGTAAAACTTGATATTTTCTCAAATAACTGAGATACTATGTAGATATTTTAGGAATATAACTTAAAATATCTTTATGAGCTTTACTTAAATGAGACACAAATGAGGGAAAATATATGAATATAAAATACATAGCAAGAATTTGAGTATTTTGTGGACTGATTTATAAGAAGCATGCTATTTGTCTCAACTGTCTTGCAATTATTTTTAGTGATAGTACAGATGTGCTTTTCTGCAATATAAAATTGTTTTCAATATTTTATATGACAACTAACTTGAATCTTATGTTTGCTTGTCTTAATAAATTCACATCTTCTCTTTGTTTCCTTTGTACTTCCAGCAAGACAATTCAGTACACCTATTACCATTATAAAATTGAAAGATGTTATTATCACATCAGTGTTAAAAAGGTTGGCATACGAAATGAAAGCAAGAGTACAACATCTTTACCCTCCTGATGTGCTAGATGCAGAAGTCATGCTATTTTCTAATTATGTAGATTGCGTTCTGTGAAGAGATGCTGAATAAGACCAGCAGCAATAAAGTGGCATTAGCTATCTATGTTTAATATGCAGCAGAGGCTAATTTAGCAAATGAAAGCCACCAGAGAAACATCAATTCTCAATAATGAGGACTTTCTTGGGCATCTAGGTCAATTCCCAAAATTGTAGTGCTATTAGAGGAAAAACACACAACCTGGTACATGTCGCTTACAAAGGTTCTTTCTTACCCAAAGGAATTTTCCCCTCTACCAAAAATGCCTCTCTGCAAAAGAGTCAAAATAATTAATTAAGCCAAACTCAATGATCTGTGTCAATAGATTAAAGAACTCTATCAATGTCAACTATCTCAGAAATTTAAGGACATATAATATATACTTAAAGGATTCATTACTTACGAGGATAAAAAATATTTTAGAGATAATTGACTTGCTCAGTTTGGTGACTTCTGTATTCTATATGATTGCCCACTTTTCTAACATAGTGACTGCTTCTCTCTCTCTCTCTCTCTCTCTCTCTCTTTCTCTTTCACTCTCAGTCTCTCTCTCTCTCTCTCTCTCTCTTTCTCTTTCACTCTCAGTCTCTCTCTCTCTCTCTCTCTCTCTCTCTCTCTGTCTCTTTCTCTTTCTCTCAGTTCTGGCAGGGTAGTAGAGCTGAAGGGAGATTCCATGACTATTTTGACTGTTTTAGAACTATTGGCAAACTTTACCAGAACATTTTTCTTTTTTTAAGATACCTGTTGGGTTTGAAAATGTATTTGTAAGGAAAAAGAAAGAAATAACTTCAATTCAGAAAAAAAAATTGGTAACATTTAAATAGGGAAAATTAGAATTTAGATGGATAAGTAGGTCATGTATTATTTGAAATGTTTGTTCATAAGTCATAGAAAAAAATTAAGGAAACAATACAAGATTTTCTAAACATAAACATTATAGAATTATAACATGATTATTAGAAATAACAATACATAATACTCCTAAAATGCCAAAATTAATTGAAATTTTGTGTTAATTGATAGTGAAAGAGAAGACAGAAAATATGCAGGATTGTCTATAATATGAACATCAATGTTATAAACAAAATGTTTTAAAAGGAATAAAAATGAAAAAGCAAGGTTTCCAAAGTACCATTACATATTTTAAAATTTAGACTCCTTAGCATATTTAAAAGATAGCCTGCAAGGTAAAACTCCTCCCACATCTTCCCAATGAAGAAATCATCTCCTTAGTACACCTGTTCTTAAGAAATAGCTTCTTATTTGGTGCATTTGCTGTATATGATATTGCCGTTTTTGCAATTTGAAAATGTCATTTGCATAATTAAAGTCCTGCTTTCCATATTATGTTGTACACTTTTACAAGAAGGGTAGGGACAGTGTCTGTTTTTCTTGTAGCAGGAGCGGCCACAAGAAACAAAGCTCTCGAACACCAAATAGAGAAGGGAGGAGTTTATCAGGGCTGGGAGCCAGGCGATTAGTTGTCCAAACCCAGCTCGTCTAACCAAGGAAGGTTCTGTCTTTATATAGGCTTACACTCTAGATAATACACGTGGAAGAATTTTAGGTTTATAGTCTTAGAAATCATAATTGAAAGGGTTTTGGATTTACAGCTTTAGGAATCACATGTAAAAGGTTTCTGGGTTTACAGCTTTAGAAATCACATATGAAAGGGTTTCAGGTTTGCAGTTTTAGGAATCACATATGAAAGGGTTTTGGGTTTACAGTTTTAGGAATCACATGTGAAAAGGTTCTGGTCTCCAGATGGAGGTTTGGTCTTATTTTAAGTAAAAACACTGTCTTCCAGAGCGTTTCCCCAAAGCTTGCCATCTACAGGAAGGGGATTCAGGACACACTAGTCAGCCAGCCTTTCCTTCTATTCAAATGTAGTGTGGAAGTTCAAGGGGGAGGTGATTCCACATGCCTGGGTCTCCTTCCTCATTCTCAGAACCCCATCTTCAGACAGCCATTGCACAGTGCCTGGATGCATGATTTGATTTTCCTATATTTCATCATAATCTGTATGACCATCTGTCACCAATGTTTAAGAAAAAAAAAAAAAAGAAAAACACAGTTTATAAAGTATGCATATGGCTGACCACAACATAAAGAGTATCCCACAGACAAAGGCAATTGCAGATAGTCATTTTGGATAATGGAACCACACTCTTGACATTGTAACATGAGATGTCACTGAATTGCTTCAAACAACTCAAATGGTTTGGTTTTTTGTTTGATTTGCTTCATTAATCCCTTCTCCTCACAAGGTTTCATGCATTTACAAGATAATGGAATCACCTTTTGATGCAAGTTTTACATTGTTGATTGCAAAACTCAATGACATCTGATTTTTTAATGATAAAATTAGATGGAGAATATAGGATTAAGAATGAACATTGTTAAGGAAGCTAAATTTTCTTCATGTCATGTAATCTACAATTACTTGTCAACAAATGTCTTATTTGAAAGAGTAATATGAAAATATTTAGGGCTTAGTCCTAAAATTCATATAGTTCTGTGGTTCTTAAACACTTTCACATTACTAAGATTATTCACAATCAACTATGAGACAGTTGTTTCTATCCTAGTCCTACAGGTGAGGGAGTAGAGACCAGGGGAAGTTAAGAGTCTAACTACCGAAGACGCGATAACTTGAGACTGAATCTGATATCTGGATGACAAGATCAATGTTATTACAATTCCATCAAAGCCACCTCCTTAACATAAGGCCTGATTTTGTTGGCAATTGCTTCGACTTACAACGTCCCTACCTATCTCTGAGTAGTTATTGTATCCTCAAAGAGCTTAGCCTTCAGCTAAATTGTAGTACTCTTTAAACATACTTTGTAGTTCAGAGCTGTAGTGCTTCTCAGCAATCTCCAGCCCTGCTGCTGTCTCTAGCTTTAAGCAATGGATTATCCTGTACTTAAGTTTTAGTTCCCTAATTATTGCTGCTTCAGAACATCTAGTCAATGGCAGGATCAATCAAAATTCTTTGACCTTTGTTTATTTCTCCAGGTAAAATTCGAGAGGGAAAAAGGTATTTATAGTAATTTCTTTTTCCCTGTTGAGCCATGAATGTTTTATGGGCAATCAAAATCATGCAGCCAGCTGTTATCTCCAGAAGGCACCTTACTCTTCTATATTCCCCAAAAAACCGAATACTGCATCACTTTCACCATTTAATTGTTGTAGCATAACTCCAGCCATAGTTTCTTTTAATCAATCAACAAATATTTGTTCAGTATCTGCCATATGCCTAGTACTATTCTAAGAACTATTCCTATGTCAGTGAATCAGAAAAATAGTTTAATGGCTTTAAGGAAATTATATATAAAGGAGAAATTGTTTCAAGGGCTTACAAGTACTTTTATTATCAATATGTAATACAGTAATATGGTAGAGAATGTGAATCTCTTACTGCTGGAAACATTCTCTCTGAAAAGATGGTATTTGAGTATAAACCTGAAGAAGAAAAATTAATAGCTTTGTTGAAATCTGGAAAAAGGTGACTTCAAGCAAAAACAGCAAGCTCCATGTTACTGAGACAGAAATCTTTAATTTAATGTTAAGAATTGTACTTTGTGAAAAAGAAAAAGGAGAGAGGATAGTCAATGTGTGAGAATTAGGCTGGCATAAGATCGTGTAGTGTCTTGTAGCAATCATGATTTATCATGTGAAATGGGAATTGGAAAAGCTGATATTTTATAGTTTAAAGAAGAAAATAAAACCCTCGATGCTGTATAAA
The DNA here is from genome assembly GCA_004027835.1 of Alouatta palliata. Classification (NCBI taxonomy): domain Eukaryota; kingdom Metazoa; phylum Chordata; class Mammalia; order Primates; family Atelidae; genus Alouatta; species Alouatta palliata. The sequence continues at coordinate 335,561 of PVKV010000109.1, read as the reverse complement.
ATATAGACCACATAAGAGAAAGAACAAAGGAAGGCAGATTATTTAGGAGGTTATTGGTAGTCAGGAAATTATGCAGGCTTGGAATACAATGTTAGTGACAGAAATGTTGAGATTTGCTAAAGTATGAAATATATTTTGGAGACAAATTTGATAGAACTCACTGAATATAGGCAAGAGGAATCAAGGACCCTAAGATTTGGCCTGAGCAACAAAGTCAATGGACGTGTCATTTACTGGGAAGCATATGGTTTGGGAGTGGACAGCACATTGTGAGGTAGATCTGAATAGTTCTGTGAAGCCCTAGAAGTTTGAGATGCCTTCTAGATATTCAGGTAAAGATGCCTTCTAGATATTCACGTAAAGATGTCGAGTAATCTGTTATCTTTTAGGTATGTGTAGTTCAATGTAAGGTGTTATTTGAGGCCATAATTTTGAGTAATCAGCATAAAGAATGTATATGAAGATATGAAACTGCATGAAATCACTTGGGAGAAAATTTAAAGAAAGCAGTATCAAAAATATAAAAAGAAAAAAAAAAAAAAACAAAGGACCAAATCTCAATCACTAAAAATTTAGAGGTTCAGTAGAAGATGGATCAGAAAAGAGAACTGAGCAAAAGTCACCAGTTGGATAGGAATGAAATCAGCCAAATACGATATCAAGGAAGTCAAAGCTTTTTAAATATGAAGGAGTGGTGTGATTTTTCCATTTTGCCATAATGATGACATAGATTATCTGAGCAAACTGTCTACTGGAAAGATTCAAAAATTTTGGCTAAAAGAAAAAAAATCAATCAATAAATAGTGAGAGACAATATATAAACAGCTAGGCAGAAATAAGATCACATAGGGCTTCTCAGGCCTTATGAAGGATTATAATTTACCATGTGAAGTGGGAAGCAGGGGAAGGATAATATGTGGATCTGATCCACAATCTGAAGCAACTTTCCCAGGAAACCCCTTATCTACAATAAACAGCCCAGGAAGCTGACTAGTTATAAATCAGACTTGTAGGGGTCAGACTGCTATCTCCAGTAACCATCCTGGAATCCAAGCAAAAGCTTCTGTAACAATTGACCCCAAATGACCAGGACTTATTAACAGATAACTTCCCTAGGCCCAACCAGAGAAAGCCAAAATATGCATTCCTATCCAGTCACATAGCATACCCTACTTCAAGTTAGCCTGCCTTCAGTTTTCCTATGCCAACAGTCCTCAGTCAGAGCATTCCTGAAGTCTTTCCTTTTTTCCACAATAAATCTTTCCCACTCTTCTGCCTACGTTTGAGTCTCTGCCAAAGTGCAAGAGACTATTGCTGACTCCCTTTCTCTAGCAAGCTCTGAATATATAGACTTTTCTTGTTCTCATTTGAGTTCATTTTTACACAACAAACACTACCTTAAATGCATTGATAGGCTGGCCAGAAATAAGGAAAAAACAAAAAAAAAACACACTAAATGTGAAGCCCAATAAGAAAAGCAGAACAAATGGGTTTTACAGCTGAAGGGAATTTGCCATACTTGATCTTGAGCTTTATTTTTTGTGACATTATAGGGTACAAGGAACATGAGACAAGCTAAGGTAAGGCATAGGAGTTCTAATAGGATAATCTTTTAATAAAGATGGCTCACCTTTATCATTAGTGTAGAAGTAAACAATAATTCAGCTTATATTTCAGGACACAGCAAAGAAAAATGCTGGTGTTGAATGTTGATGAGGCTCAGTTGAGAGGTTTTGAAAACTAGAGCAATCCTTGAAAACTAAATGTTGATGAGTGAGCTGACCAATCTCCACCCTGAGCCATCCACTTCCCATGCTAGCCCTGGTACCTGGATAACTTCATGCCGTTGTCTACCTATATCTCATTATATTTAAACCACTGCACTTGAAGCATTTTTTTTTTACTATAGTACAATTTGCACCTTTATTAGTCAGCCTTCACCTCACTAGATCAGATCTGACTCTTATCTCTGAGGCAATTGTTTTCAAAACGTATTACATGAATAAAACCTCCCGTGATTAAATAAGTTTCTGTGATTCTGGGATCAACACAACTATTTTTTATATGAGTATTTATTTGTATACCTCTCACATGCCTGGATATAGTGTAAAGTAATATTATTCTATAGTCACCGTGGCAAAGCATATATCAAACTTATTTTTCAGTCAATGATTTTGTAAAGACATCATCACAGAGCTAGTACTTTCAGTAATATACTTTTAGAAATACATTTTGTCCTTTCTAGAATCTGAATTAACAGAGATATTTTTTACTATTTGTCTTACTTTGTTTTCTGTTGCTATAACAGAATATCACAGACAGGGTAATTTATTTTTTCAAAAGTTTATTTAGCTCATAGTTCTGAGGACTGGGAAGTCCAAGACCATGGTACTGGTATTTTGTGAAGGCCTTTGTGCTGTATCATAACATGGCGTGGGGTATTACATGACAAGCAGGCAAGAGAAAGAGAGCCAGATAGGTTGACTTCTATAACAAACTCACTCCTGTGACAGTGACATTAATCCATTAATTCATTCTTGAAGGCAGACCTGACATTAATCCATTCATAAGGGTAGAACTGACATTAATCCATTCATAGGAGCAGAGGGATTAAGTTGCCAACACATTAACTTTTGGGGGAAACATTCAAACCATAACATTATTAAATAATCTTTCACTGTTTTGTTTTGTTTTTTGTTGAACCCTATTTCTTTCTCTTGTTTCTTGTCCTTGATTTCCCATCTCTTTCTAATCAAGTAACCCATGAATTCCCATCTGAAATGCTCATAAGCAGCTATAAACAATAGTATGATTTGAAAACAGAATTATTATTGCATTTTTTTGTTTCAGCCACAATGCATCCTTTCCATTTTTAGAATATACCACTTCTAGTAAAACTGCGACATTGCTATTTCTCCTGCCAGGAATGTTCTTCATGAGATGACCCATAGCTCACATTTTCCTATACCACCTTATTGAAGAGGTGGAGAGGCAACAAATTGAGAAGATAATTCTCTGCTCACTCTTTTTGTATCATCTTCTTACCCAGCTGATTTTCTTCATAAGCCTTAGCATCACATAATGAATATAAATGTACTGGTTTATTTCCCTATTACACTTTTCCCCAAACAACTAGGAAAGCAGGTGTGTTCTCTTGTCTGTTCCTATTAGATTCTGGCATCCAGAACAGTGCCTACTATAGAGTAGATTTTCAACTACTATGGAATGATTAAATAACTCAAGGCAAATATCAAATCTTCTATGTGGAATTTTATGGATGAGGTGTCCTAGATATAGCACCATTTATGGCTTATGTGTTCTTGCAAAAATTACACATTTGCTGTCAGATACTATATATGGGGAATTTTAGGATATACACACACACACGTACACATATACATATATACACATACTACATATATTTATGATTAATTTGTTAATTTTAAAGGATATCTTTTATGCTGAATGCTGGATGAATGAATTTTAGTGCCACAATTAACTAATTTTAAGAATTAAATGCTGTTAGAATATGGCAGACATTAATCATGTTTAATGACCTAGGTTATTAATACATACGGAAAAAAATGTATATTCAGGATATAAGTTCAACTATCTCATAATAATGTTGTCAGGGATTTCTCCTCATATTAAGCCAGTGTTCTTCAGTCTCCAGCTGGAAGAGAGAATTTCTGCTGAGTCTCTTTAGGAGGCCCATTAGCCCATCTGTGTGTGCTGGAATAAATAAAAATCTGTGGATGGCAACCAAACCAAACCTGACATTTCTGCAGGAGGAGGCAAGGGAGCCCTTGTCCCTGATTTGTGCTGCCAAACGAGATGAATGAACAAAGTCAGAACAAGAATGCAGACACCAGACTGCTTACAAATGCTGCTAAAAGATGCTCCTTGTGAAATATCTATGTTAGGGAATAAAGTTAGAAGACTGCAATGAGTTCTACGTGTTCAAGGATAAGAAAATATCATTTATTCTTTCACAAAAGTGTCTTTACTAACTGCTGTGGGTACAGGAGTGAGGAAGACTAACAAAGCCACTGCTGAAATGGAATTGATAATCTAAAGGAGAGGGCTGGACAGATTATTAAGCAAATTTACATTGTGTCTATTAATAAGTAAAAAAGAACAAAATAGAGTGATGGAATAAAAGTGAGTGCAAAAAGTGAGCTACCAAGAATTAAAGTGGGGGAAAGTCCTTTCATAGGAGGAGATAGACATTCACAGGACTCATAAGGCACAAAAGAACATTCTAATCTAGAGACAGGAAACAGTGAGTGTAGAGGTCCGATTGCAAGAACCAGATCAGCATGTTCTATAAAATGGAGATTAGAACATGATACTTGAGAAAGAGAACATTATGTGATAACATCAGACAGCAGCCAGAAGGCAGATCATACAGGGAGCATGGTGCTTAGATTTTATTCTGAGACTGATAAAACATGTTTGGAACACAAAAAGCAGGGAAGCAACTGTATAGATCATTAAGAAGCTATTAGAGAAGACCAAGTAGCAGAGGTAGCTTGAGCTGGGGCATGGATAGTGAGGAGGCAAAAAAAGTAGACATCTTCAGAAAATGTTTCAGAAGTGGTGTTGGTGAGGTAACCCAGGGTCCCTGGGTTTTCAGGTACACACTGATAAACATACCCACTTGTTATTGTTGTGCCCTGAGATTTTGTAGTTTCTAAAGTTTCAGGAAGAAGAATAGTTCAGGAAAAAAAAACAAAACAAAAAAACTGTTGGATCCAGAGATTTCAGAGTTGGAGATAAACTTTGGTGAACTCAGCATTACCATACTAACACCCCAACCCCAAGACGAGCTTATTCATTGTTTTCTATATATGCAACATATGAAGAAGCGTGACTGGTGACTGTGCCTCTGCTGCCTTTACTCCACCTCTACATACAATGACTCAGTAATCGGTCCAATGAAAGCTCTGTTTTCACCTTTGGTCAGGAAGGCACTGCTTTAGGAGCTAACCTGGGTGTCCTCCTTACTTGTCGCAAATAGTAAAACCTCCTTGTTAAATCTTCCTTGGTTGTGATCATTGGATCATTGGACTGTCACTCATCAAGGGATAGAACCCACCCACTGTGCGGATAACAGTGAAAGTTAAAGTTGAATATTTAGGTAATACATATATGAAATATGGAAATTAAAAATGATTCTTATATTTTTGGCTTGAACAACTTTGCTAAGGATAAGAGCTGGATGGGGTGGACATCAAGACATCTGCTTTGACCACTCTAAATTTGAAAAATTATATGTCCAAGTGCGGAGGTCAAGTAGATGGCTATATACACATCTGCAGATCTGCTGGGAAATCTGAGCTACAATTGCAAATTCAAGATTCATTCTGTAAAGATGAGATCTATAGGTAAAGAATTAGAGAACATCTCTGAGGTAGAACATACAGAGATAGAAAAGGAAAAGAAAGAAGAAAAGTGAAGGAAAGAAGAGAGTAGAGGAAAGATGCTGAGAATAAAGTTTTGGGTCACCTCAATATGTAGAAGTCAGACCTGAAAAGATGGACCAGTAAAGAAGATGGAGCCTTGTAATTGTGTATACCAGCAAAAAATCAATTCTTTGTTTTATTCTGCCTTTCAAAGTAGGAAATATTGGAGATGGAAAGAGTATGGAATGTATTCTCTAATTGATCAAGTGGGAGAGGAAGAGACTAATTATAAGAGCAAAATCCTCAAGCAGAAAAGATGGAATAAGAACCATGGTGAAAGTGGAGGGATTAACAACTTTTAAAATCTGAGACACATCATCTTTTAGGGTAAGAAGGAAGGCAGGCAGGTAGATATACCCACAATTTCATGGATAGTTCTGGTAGGGAGAAGTCCAAAAATTTTCATTGAATTGCTTGTCTTTTCTCTGTGAAGTATGAGGCAGGTTATCAGTTGAAAATATGGGTAAAGGTCAGGGAGAAAGAAGTGGTTCGCATTTATAAGAGCCTGCAAGTGGATTAGAAGATAGCAAAAACATTTAGGAATAAAACAAAATGGCAAGGTTGAGTAGAGTCATTAGATAATGATAAAGGTGCAAATGCAATATTCTGTCAAAATGGTAAGTGTACTGTTCAGATGCAATAGAGTGACACTATATGTAGATGACTCCAGAGGACTGAGGCTCTGCCATTCTACAGGGATATCTTCAAATGAGTTCACATAGCATTAAAACTCAGATTAGCTCTTCACTAATCCTGAGGCCAAGAAGCAAGTCCTCCACTCCATAGCAGGAAATTAAAAAAATAAATAAAGTCCAGGTCAGACATAATTACAATATTTAGTAAAGACATAAGCTACAGTACAGCTTCACAAGCAAAGAAATAGAAACTAAACTGCTTTCGGATTTATCTTATTTAAGCGAGGAAAGTCAGGAAAAGACATGGAGGAAATATAAATGCATATTACTAAGAGTAAGAAGGCAATCTGAAAAAGTTACATGGTATGTGATTAGGAAACTATGACATTCTGGAAAAAGCAAAACTATGGAGATAGTAAAAAGATCAGTGGAAGCCTAGGGGTTGAGGGTAGGGAGAAATATGAATAGGCAGACCACCGAGGATTTTTAAGGCTGCAAAACTACTCTCTATGCTACTATAATAGTGGATACAAGTCAGTTTTTATTCATCCAGACCCATAGAATGCACAACACTGAGAGGGAACCCTGATGTACACTGTGGACTTCGGGTGATAATGATGCACCAGTGTAGGCTCATGTAACAAATGCACCTTGTGAGGGATGTTGGTTATAAAGGAGGTTATTGGTGTTGTTTGGCTCTGTGTTCCCACCCAAATCTCACCTTGAATTGTAATAATCCTCACATGTCAAGAGCGAGAGCAGGTGGAGATTATTGAATTATGGAAGCAGTTTCCCCCATGCTGTTCTCCTGATAGTAAGTTCTCACCAGATCTGATGCTTGTATAAGGGGCTTCCCCCTTCAATGGTGACTTCCACCAAGATTGTAAGTTTCCTGAAACCTCCAAGCCATGTGGAACTGTGAATCAATTAAACCTCTTTTCTTTATAAATTAGCCAGTCTCTGGTATTCTTCATAGCAGGATGAGAATAGATGAATACAGCTAGGCATGTGTGGAGAAAGAAGGGCATGTGGAAAATCTCTGTACCTTCCTCTTAATTTTGCTATGAATCTAAAACTACTCTAAAAAAATTAGTCTTCATTTTTTTTTTTTAAGTTCAGTGTCAGAGGGCAAAGCCTACAAAGAACACAAGCAAAATATATTTCCTACATGGGATGTTATATTTCAATTGGGAATTTCAAGTATTTTTCAGTTCAGAGTAATACAGTGCAGGGGTCCCCAACCCCAGGGCTGTAGACTGGTGCCAGCCTGTGACCTGTTAGGAAATGGGCAGTACAGTAGTAGGTGAGTGGTGGACGAGTGTGCATTATGGCCCGAGCTCTGCCTTCAGATCAGTGGCGGCACTAGAGTCTCATAGGAGCACAAGCCCTGCTGTGAACTGCGCATGTGAGGGATCTAGGTTGCACTCTCTTATGAGAATCTAACGCCTAATAATCTGAGCTGAAACAGTTTCATCTTGAAATTATTCCCCCAGCCCCCGACCCCATCAAAGTTACCTTCCTAGAAACGAGTCCCTGCTACCAAAAAGGTTGGGGACTGCTGATACAGTGAGACTAGAAATAACACCAACACTAAGATATTTTAAATTACATTTAATGGTCAAACCTGCTACTGAAACTCAAATGACATTTTTTGATGAACTAGAAATGCTCTTGACTACTTCTAACATAACAGCATGAAGCTTTGCTAGAAAAAATTGATAAAACTTACTAAAATGTTTTTTCATATGAGACATTATCTTGAAAAATAGTGGTTATTGTTTTATCACATGACTATAATCAATAGGCCAAATATGGATGCTGATGGGACTACCTCGAGGTAAAGAAAAGGCCCAAACTTTTACATATTTTCTGAGATTGTTAAATTGATTACTGGGGCAAGGAAGGAGAATAAATTCTGATTTCCAGCCAGATCTCAAAGTTGAAAAGAGGTGATATCAACTGTGCCCAAACTGAACGACAAGTTGTGGACAATCCCATATTCACAAGCTACAATTTCCTATTTGAGTTTAGGTCTTCAAAAATCCTGTTTTAAGGATTTTTGAACGTCGTACCCATTCTAGGGCAGAACATTGTCCTTGGAATTGAAATATATATTCAGAGCACCACTAACCTTCCCCTGCCTCTCACATCTCAAAAGTGTGACACCAGAAAGGTTTGCGTACAAAGTTGTCCCACTGCCTATGACCTAGAATACACTTTTGAAAACTAATTTGTGTTAAAGTTCTAAAAAGTCTGACTTCAAATGTATGCTATTAAGGCATTAACTATAATGGTTCATGTCAAAATTCATGCAGCAATATAGGCACATGGCACCAAAGGCCAAATCATGATAATGTTAACTTTGTTGTTACTGTCTTTAAACAAATGAGGAAGAAAAACAAACGCAAAAAATAAAATCGGTTGAGGGCAATGCAATTGGCATACATGTTCTTGGATGATCTGACTGTAATATCTATAAAATTTAATATGGCCAATGTTTGAATCAAGGGTTTATATTTAGCATGTAATATCACCAAAGGTCCTGGGATAGGCTTGGATCAAGAATATGTGTTTCAAAAAGGAGTAACTTTATGTGGAGAGACAGAACTCTTATATAAACTAGTCAATGAAGAAAATGAAACAATCCTGCAGGAGAAGGATTTGGATAGTGGGCCACTCATTTAACATAAATTTGTAATGTAATGCTTCAGACACAAGGCAAATCGTGTCTCATATGTGAATTATATATTATAATTATATAAAGGATTATAGAAAGGTATTATATAAAGGATAAGGGAAATTATATTTTTCAGAAGAACATTATTGTGTGCATTTTTCAAGCAAATATTTTTTAAAAGTCTTGTTAAATTCGAGAGGGTCCAAATAAGAAAAATAAAAATGATATAAAGTTTAGAAAACCTGACGTATAAGTAAAGCTAACACAACGGTATTTGTACCTCCCGAGAGATACACTAAAGTGGTTAAAGGATTGTCTGTAGCACTCAAAAGAACAGACTAAATTGAGGGGAAGAGACCTGTTTTAAGTAGTCATTTTGGGTCAATAAACAATTGTCTTTAATGACAAAGCAGAAAGAATGTCTTCTTTAATTGTGACAGAGCGTTTTGCTAATCACTTTGTTTAGAGTCATATATATTTAGAAAACAAAACAAAACCCAAAATGTAAAAAAAATACAGTTATAAGAAAAAACTAAAAATAACTTAGTTTTATGTAAAAAAATCCATGAAATTCTATAAACATTTAAAATATGAACATCATTAAATGAGGAAAAAATACAAATCAGTCATGCTTTGGCTAATTATGGTAGCCTTTAATTTTATGAGGCTGATGAGACTTGCTATATTGAAACATGAATGTGAGAGATTATACTGAGAAATGATTCTTTCCCCCTAATTTGGGCAAGCTAATTGAAGAAAGTGAAGCAAAGTGCTTGTGTTTTCCCTAGCCCTCACAGATATTCAGCCACATTGTCCTTCCCCTGAAGAGCTTTCCAAGGATGGAAGGCCCTAAGGTGCATAAAACAACTTCACAGCAGTGGGAAACGAGATGATATTTTGGCTGCTCAAGAAATTCTTAGACTTACTCTGGTGCCAACAGCTGGTAGGCACGGGTTTGGTATTACATAGCTCCTAATAATCAAACATACTTTGCAAGGCACACTGCCAGAATCCATACGGATGGGGGGAAAGTAACTTTGATTCAACTTATTAAAGTTTACATTGCTTTTCTCCCAGGTAGCAAAGGAAACAGAAAGGAGATAGAGTGATGAATTATGAAGCCAGGCAGGAAAAGGTTGTTCATAGTCTCTCTGATAGCGGGACTTGTCAGGAGATTCAGAGGTCTAAAACAGCCATGTATTTTTCCCCTCTGTGTACACATCACTGCTTCGTGGAGCACAGGGCAAAAGCCCAAGTGATTTCAGTCATATGAAAAAATGTGGTTATACACTAGAACAGAATTTTCTAAAATGTGTGACATGCTTTGTTGAAATGTGTTTTGGAATGCTGATGTTGGATGTAAGATACAGGTTATGTATTGCTTTGAAAATTGATCCATAGCCTTAAATTCACAACCAACCTTCTTTCATGACATTTCTTTACTTTTAAGATATGTGATTTGTACGAAGGGAGAAAATGCATGTCTGTGTGTTTTTGGGGCTTGGGGTTGGGGAAAGGTAAGGCAGTAGGAAACAGTAGTCTTATAAAAATATAAATATTACTGTAATTGAGCTTATTTCATAGCAAAAGAATCCTGATTCATGAATTGGTATTTTGTTATGGTTTACTGGAGAGATAGACATTTGATTTCGTATTTGGTCTTCTTCTAGGTCGTGTGACATTAAGCATATTATTACATTTCTCTCTCAGTATTCCTACTTATAAAATGTGGATAAAAATACCAAGCTCAAAAGCAGAGAATGAGTGCAAATAACAGACTACCAAGCATCTACAGTGCAATGTTGGCATTTGCTAAGTCCTTAAGAGATGGTGAGTTTTGAGGGTGTTCAGGGTGGAGGCATTTGAAGCAGCAAGTTTGCAGATTCAGGTGTTTAGTGGTCTAAAATCAATCCAGCTATCTCCTAAAGCATTAGAACTTACAATCACAGAGCATGTTTATTAGAGAAGTTAATTTAGTATACAATAGTTAAGTAACAGATAAAAAGCCCAAAGGTTAAGAGAAAAATGAAATTCTAGCATTATAAAAAAAAATGAAATAAATAATACAAACACATACTTGGCCTTTCTGGGACATTTCAAATGTCTTTTATCAAGATTTTCAGGTGACAACAAGACATTTTGAAATGATATAACCAAAATAGTTATTTTCGTTCACTAGACAAAGGAGCTTGAGGGGATTTTGCAGCATTTGAATGACAGAACTAAAGTGCAATATATGAATAGGGCTGCTGAGCTCAATACAACAGGAACTACTGGGAGGCTAGACAGTGGCATCTGTTCTCCTCATTAAACAACCATCTCCCTTGCCACAGGAAGAGACTGGGTATATTTTTTTTAAACAAATGTATATTTAAAATATTATCTAATCAGATTGAACGAGGGAAGACGATGAAGAGAATGAGAAAGAGAGAGAGAGAGAAGGAAAGAGAGAGAGAATACAGAAGGAGAAAAAAAGACCTGAAAACATCTGTTAGTATTACAAATATAGTCTTTTGAAGAAAAGAGTGAGTTTTCATTCTAATTGTATGAATCTGTAAAATAACTGATTTCTTTGTTTCAGGTAATCACTGTTACCAATATATTAGTATGTATGTGCATTTTCTTCATGGCTAATTAGAAAGATTGTGGATTTTTTTCCACATTAGTGCCAAGAATATTCCTAATGATGGCTCCATGCATCTATGCATAGCAAACTGCATTTGTCATTTTCCTTAGAGCCCAGGTAATATGGTGTAATTTTTATTTACATAATGGAATAAGTTTCTGTCAAATTAACTGGAAGACCTTGAAAAGCTTTGCAAAATAAGTCAGTTCCATTGTACATATTAGCAATTCATCCACTGCAGAAAAATGTTATTTCTATGTGGTCAAACAAAATTGAATGCTGGGTAGTGACTATTTTTGAATGCCAGCCTGAAATGGTAGTGGGTGTGCTTGGAGGGCCTGATACACACAGAAAACTACCTCAAATTAAAACTACCTCAAATTAAATTGTTCTGTGTGTCTTTCTTTAAAAGACAATAAGATGTATTCTGATTCCAAAATATATAACTTTTAGTTATTTCTTTTCAAAATATTTTGCCTTCCTAGAGAATTGAAATGTTTTATTTTTAATGCAGGTTCAGATAATAGAGGGTATCATTGATGAGAATAAATCATCATCTGAACATGTTAAAATTTTTTCAGTTATATGTAAAAATAGAGAAACAGGAAAGTAGAACACTTCTCTCCAAAGATTCAGATGTAATAGGATGTCTGTACACATCTCAATAGAAGATTTTAATTATTTCAATGGCTGATATGCAAAAATAGTAAAATGGAAGAGAGAAATGATCAGAAACAAATATTCCAGTCACCATCTTCTAAATGTTCCCTTTTGCAGACTTATATAGTTAAAGCATGCAGCAAAAATAAAACAGGCTCTGGAAATCTGAGAAGAAAGAGGGAAGTAAGATTGCCATTTGATCATTATACTATTACACAGCAACTACTTGATTAGAGGAAAAATGAATTACTTTAAATAAACAGAATGACAATAGGCCATTTCAAACTATATGAACAGAAGTATAGAAACCATTTGGCAATTACGTAAAATACATCAGGAGAATAAATCCGAAAAAATGTTGTAGAATAAAAAAGGTAAGAATAACATGTAACATGCAGGTATGCAGGTGTGCACACACACACACACAAGTCCTATTTGTAAGAAAAAAAATCAATGTGAAAATAAAATACAACCAAGGTAACTACAAACCTCTGTTGAAATGAATGGAAACAAAATTGAAGCAAAGAAGACAAGTATTCTGTGTCTGGATGGGAAAGTTTCATATTTATTGAGATCTTATTTTTCTCAAAATGTGCGTATGTATTTAATTGGGTCTCAAATCAATTTATAAAAATTATCTTAAATACTTTTATAATATTTAGAAGGTGAGACTAGAAAAACTAGCTTTGAAAAAGAAGTGTAGGCTAGGCGTGGTGGCTCACACCTATTGTCCTGCTACTTGGGAGGTAGAGACAGGAAGATCACATGAGCCCAGGAGTTTGAGACCAGCCTGGCACTCAGCACTACAAAAACAAACAAAAAATCAGCTTCGGCCTGGGTGACAGAATGTAGAGTAAGAGACCCTGTCTCAAAAACAAAAAACAAACAAACAAAAAACTGCAAAAATTTGTAGTTGGTGATTCATATGGCCATGTAGTATAACATAGGGTAGAAGCACACTAATGAAGTCAGTTTGGTACAAATGCTAAAATAAAAACATGTGCGGAAAAATGGAAAAGATTTTCTATCTCAGGAAAGAGCTATGTTCATAAGTTTGTATCCACATAATAAATTGTATTAAAAATACCACATTAATCAATGGAAAGGTTATCACATAAAGAGAACATGTTACATTCCCATTGCATATAATTTCAGATGAATAAAAACTTGATTAAAATAATATATATATATATATATATTTTTTTTTTTTTTTTTTTTTTTTGAGAAAAGGTCTCTGCTGTCCAGGCAGGAGTGCAGTGGGGCAATCTCTTCTTACTGCAGCCTTAACTTCCCAGGCTCAAGTGATCTTCCCGCCTCAACCTCTGGAGTAGCTGGGACTACAGGAGTGTGCCACCACACCCATTTATTTTTATTTATTTTATTTATTTATTTTTTTACTTTTTGTAGAGACAAGCTCTCACTATGTTGCCCAGGATGGTTTTGAATTCCTGGTCTCAAGTGATCCTCCTGCATTGGCTTGCTAAGCAGTTGGGACCACAGGCATGAGCCACCATGGTTAGCCTACACTTTTTTTTCTTTAAAGCTATTTTTCCTAGTCTCACCTTCTAAATATTCTGCAACCTCTGTCTCCTGGACTCAAGTGATCCTCTCACCCCAGCCTGTTGAGTAGCTGGGCGTATAGGCATGCACTACCACAAGTGGCTAATTTTTTGTTGGTATTTTTTGGGGTAGAGACAGGGTTTTACCATGTTGCCCCGGTTGATCTCAAACTGCTCATCCCAAGACATGTGCCTGCCTCAGCCTTCCAAAGTGCTAGAATTACAGGTATAAGCCACCATGCCCAGCTGAAAACAATTAATGTTTAAAGTTAATAAGTAATATACATTAGGCAAAAGGTTATGTGTTCTTGAAAAATAATTTTTTTAAAGATTGAACTAAAAGTCCAAACCAAAACTATAAAGAAGAAAAAAATTTTACTTAAAGTATTTCATTAAAAATATTGTAATATTAAAATAGTGTAATATTAAAACAATAATTTAAAATATTTTTGTTTTTAAAATAAAATCATAAAAAATGCTATCAACTAGACTATTTACAATAAGACAAAAATTAATATACATAGTTTATAATTTTTTCATCCTGATAAAATGAAAAGATACAGATTAATTATGACAATAAGCAGTTCACTAAAGATAAATCACAAATGGCAAACAAATATGTCAAAATGCTTATTTTATTTATAATTAAATAACTGTATGATTAAAAATACTTCTACAATTCTTTTTCTTTTCTTGATGAATCAACATAGGTTTAAAGACCTGATAATACTTAATTTTAGCAGTTTCACAAGTGGCTGAGGGAAATTAATATGGATACAAACTTTAAAACGTTTTGTATTCTGTATATTGTGTCATAAAAATGTTCATAGACTCTGATCCAAATAATTTTATTTACCATATGTACTCTAAGAAATCGATCTGAAATTGAAAAAATATTAATACAAATATACTCAGGAAAAAGTTGTTTGTAGTGGCAAAAAAAAAAAAAATGTTAGCAGCTTAAATAGTCAACACAGTAAATGTTTTAATTGATTATGGTACTTGAATATATGAAAGGGTACCATACAACTATTTACATAGTATCAAGGATTTTCCTTAAAAGAAAATTATGCTTTTGGTATGATGTTGAACGATAAAATGCATACTTCAATATTATGCATAAAATATAAGTTCAAGTATGTAAGCAATTCAAGGGATCCTCTCTATGAAATCTAAAACTGTAGACCAATCTGGCTAAGAAGTACCCTGATAACTGACCCACATTAACCCAGAAGTTGTCAAAGCTATATTCTATCAGTGAGTAGTATTACTTTGTCATGTGTCAGATGGGGCTCTCAAATCCACCCCACCCCAGAGAAGCGGCTTAGGCAGAGCTCAGCTTAAAGCCTAGCAGATTTTCTCATTTGCAATGTCTGGGTGACTAAACGGACTTCAGATTTGCTCTGGACACTTTCCCATCTTGGATTTGGGAAAAGGGTGAGAGACAAAAATCGAAGTCTCAATTTTATTTCTAGGCACAGACCACATTCTCCAATCTAATTTTTACCAAAGAACCCTATTGCGAGATTTTTCAAATATATAACAACTACAGTGAAATTGTACTTTTTCCAAATTTCCTATTTTTTAGAAAAGAGCTCCATTTACTTCTGAAAATTGTTGGAACGAGGGATGTGCGGCAATGAAGCATTAGGAGAGTTTTTAGTTCCAGAAAATTACACAATTTTAATACAACCAAATGCCCACTCTCCCTTAAAATAGCCTGATTCTTTCCCTGTGTGTTCACTTTCTGCCTACTTCTGAAAGGGGAAGGAAGCTTCTCTGAGAACTGGCCATCTCAGAATAAGAAGAAGGAAAGCAGGGGCAATTTTCTGTACTCGTGGTTTATTTTCTCTTTATTTTGCCAGAGAGCCACATACAATGAGTTATAAGCAAACAATAAAGTAAGATTATGTCTTCCATTTGGGTATGTCCCCAAGCAGTTTTGTCTTTTTTTTTTTTTAATTGTACTTTAAGTTCTAGGGTACATGTGCAGATCATGCAGGATTGTTGCATAGGTACCTACATGGCAATGTGGTTTGCTGCCTCCATCCACCCCACCGCCTATTTCTGACATTTCTCCCCATGTTATCCCTCCTCAACCTCCCCAGCCCCTGCTGTCCCTTCCCTAGACCTCCACAAACCCTAGTGTGTGATGCTCCCCTCCATGTGTTCTCATTGTTCAACATCCACCTATGAGTGAGAACATGCAGTGTTTGATTTTCTGTTCTTGTGTCAGTTTGCTAAGAATGATGCTTTCCAGATTCATCCATGTCCCTACAAAGGACAGGAACTCATCATTTTTAGGGCTACATAGTATTCCATGGTATATATGTGCCACATTTTCCTTGTCCAGTCTATCATAATTGGACATTTAGGTTGGTTCCAGGTCTTCGCTATTGTAAACAGTGCCACAATGAACATACGTGTGTATGTGTCTTTATAATAGAATGATTTATAATCCTTCGGGTATATACCCAGTAATGGGATTGCTGGGTCAAATGGAATTTCCGTTTCTAGGTCTTTGAGGACTTGCCAGCTGTCTTCCACAATAGTAGAACTAATTTACACTCCTACCAACAGTGTAAAAGTGTTCCTATTTCTCCACATCCTCTCCAGCATCTTTTGTCTCCAGACTTTTTAATAATTGTCATTCTAACTGGTGTGAGATGGTATTTTAATGTGGTTTTGATTTTCATTTCTCTAATGACCAGTGATGATGAGCATTTTTCATATGTTTGTTGGTCTCATAAATGTTTTCTTTCGAAAAGTGTCCATTCATATCCTTTGCCAACTTTTGAATGGGTTTGTTTTTTTCTTGTAAATGTTTCAGTTCTTTGTAGATTCTGGATATTAGCCCTTTGTCAGATGAGTAGATTGCAAAAATTTTTTCCCATTCTATTGGTTGCCAATTCATTCTAATGATTGTTTCTTTTGCTGTACAGAAGCTCTGGAGTTTAATTAGATCCCATTTGTCTGTTTTGGCTTTTGTTGCCAATGCTTTTGGTGTTTTAGTCATGAAGTCCTTGCCTGTGCCTATGTCCTTAAGGGTTTTGCCTAGGTTTTCTTCTAGGGTTTTTATGGTGTTAGGTCTTATGTTTAAGTCTTTTTTTTTAATCTATCTGGAGTTAATTTTAGTGTAAGGTGTCAGGAAGGGGTCCAGTTTCTGCTTTCTGCACATTGCTAGCCAGTTTTCCCAACACTATTTATTAAACAGGGAACCCTTTCCCTATTGATTGTTTTTGTCAGGTTTTTCAAAGATCAGTTGGTTGTAGAAGTGTGGCATTTCCTCCAGGGCCTCTGTTCTGTTCCATTGGTCTATCTGTCTGTTTTGGTATGAGTACTATGCTGTTTTGATTACTGTAGCCTTGTAGTATAGTTTGAAGTTAGGTAGTGTGATGCCTCACCATTATTAACATAGATGCAAAAATCTTCAATAAAATACTGGCAAACAGATTGCAACAGTACATCAAAAAGCTTATCCATCATGATCACGTAGGCTTCATCTCAGGATGCAAGGCTGATTCAACCTACGCAAGTCTATAAATGTAATCCACCACATAAGCAGAACTAAAGACAAAAACCACTTGATTATCTCAATAGATGCGGAGAAGGCCTTGGACAAAATTCAGTAGCCCTCTGTGCTAAAAACTCTCAATAAACTAGGTATTGATGGAACACATCTCAAAACAATAAAAGCTATTCACCACAAACCCACAGCCAATATAATACTGAATGGGCAAAAACTGGAAGCATTCCCTTTGAAAACTGGCACTAGACAAGGATGCCCTCTCTCACCACTGCTATTCAATATAGTATTGGAAGTTCTAGCCAGAGGAATCAGGCAAGAAAAAGAAATAAAGGATAGTCAATTAGGAAAGGAGGAAGTCAAATTGTCTGCTTGCAGACGACATAATTGTATATTTAGAAGACTCCATCGTCTCAGCCCCAAATCTCCTTAAACTGATAAGCAACTTCAGCAAAGTCTCAGGATTCAAAATCAATGTGCAGAAATTACAAGCATTCCTATACACCAATAACAGACTGACAGAGAGCCAAATCAAGAACCAACTCCCATTCACAATGGCTACAAAGAGAATCAAATACCTAGGAATACAACTCACAAAGGATGCAAAGGACCTCTTCAAGGAGAACTACAAACCACAGCTCAAGGAAATAAAAGAGGACAAAAATAGATGGAAAAACATTCCATGCTCATGGTTAGGAAGAATCAATATCGTGAAAATGGCCATACTGCCCAAAGTAATTTATAGATTTAACACTATCCCCATCAAGCTACCAATGACCTTTTTCACTGAACTGGAAAAAACCACCTTAAACTTCATATGGAACCAAAAGAGAGCCCACATAGCCAAGACAATCCTAAGCAAAAAGAACAAAGCCAGAGACATCCATGCATTTATTTCTAATGGTCTGGATCCATAAGAAGAAAAGCTGAATACTAAGGTTTGGGTATCTCTTAGTTCCTATTTGAATGCCACATTAAAACAGTCAAAGTTTGTTCCACATCCTCTTCAAGTTGTAATAATTCATTCTCTATTATCAAAATGTTTGGAACAAGAAACGGAACTATGAACTTTCTTTTTATCACTAATGAAAAGCCACGACTTCTCATTTGTTTCAAAGTTCAGTAGCTGGACAATATGAATTTGACAAGAATCATTATTTAGGTTTCCTTTATACTATTGTATATGGTTATTTTTGTACTTGAAACTGAATGTTTATGTTCCCTCGAAATTCTTATGTTGAAATGTAATCCCCAATGTCACAGTATTTGAGGATGAAGATTTTGAAAAGTGGTTTGACCAGGAGGGTGTAGTGCTTGTAAACAAGATAAGTGCCCTTTTAAAAGGGGCCCTTTCCACAGTGCGAAAACATAACCAGAAGATCTCTCATGTATGAACCAGGGAGCGGGACTTCACCAGTCACTGAACCTGCTGGCAGCCTTGATTTTAGACTTCCCAGACTCCAGAGCTATGACAAGTATCTGTGGTTTATAAGCCATTCCATTAATTTCATTAGAGCAAGCTAAATAAACTAAGACTCCTTGCATGTTTAATTTATCCAAATAAAGTAGGTAAAACATAAAATGTGCTCTTTAAATTATTTCTATTTGAATTGTGATTCTTTGCCCCTTGATTGAAAACCCTGCTGTAAAAGTATGTATGTGATAAGAATGATTCTAATATCTAATGTTATTGCAATATATTGGTGTTATCATTATCAAACATTATAATATTAATAGAAAAATTAAATATGCATATCAAATTTCTCATGAAGTATATCTAAATATGTTATAGTGTAGAGTTAGAAAGAAAGATTTCTAACTTTAGAAAGCTTTCTGGACTCTAGAAGCCAACATTCATTTCTCAGCATGAATAAATAACATTTTGCTTAACTACAAAAATATTTTAGAATGTACTTACTAATTTTGGATTTTTTTGTATATGCAATTGTGATTTGATTTTGAAACTCATAATTTGTGATTATGTTAGTTTTTATTTAGCCCGTCGATACATGTTATTTGTTATGAAAATTTATATAAGGTCTTATTTCCTTTGCTGGGGAACCCATGTTTATGAAAATGGTCCATGTTCACATACACGCAGGTACACAGACACACAAATGTGTGCATGCGTGCATACATACATACCATACACATAGACAGAGCTCATTTGTTTCATTCTGATTGAAGTGTATAAAAATTTTGTCAGCAGCTATAAAATTCTCCCCCAATTGTAGAGGGACAATTTTGATATTAATATAATGCACTAAGTTGGCTTGTAGTGGGATAAATGCTGAGGTACTTTAAAACCCTTTGTTTCTCTGCCAAGAACACATGTTCCTGTCTTTTTCAGCAGTCCCTTTAGAAAAGAATTAATTCCAAACAGCTTTGAGCTATTCATGCCAACACCACAGGCACTAAAGGAAGCAGCTTTCAAGAGAATGGCTACCTCTATCCTCACCTTAATGATTTTTCCTTTGGATCAATGCTCATAGGTTTTGGATGTCTGTGTGCAGAGTATTTATTAAGTTCACTATAATGACTGGGGATAGCACCTGCTTGGTCTGTTGATCCCTATATTCATGTTTTTTTTTTTTAGAAAACACCACGTCTGGTTTCAAAGAAATCTTCAAAAAGCTTTTCACATAAAATATGATTCACAAATTACAAAATTTTCATCACTAAAATTTGATATTCATATTCTCATTCCAGTAAAAATATGTTTAGGTATCTAAGGAAAATGGTAATTAGATCTGAGTTCATTTATCTTAAAATCAGTCTTAGTTGTATTTATTGATATTTTATTTTTGTCCTATTTACATGTCACTGCATAAGCTTTGAATATTATTTTACATAGTAAGATTTCTTTCATTGTGCTGCCTGGTACTCATTCCCTTTCCTCTGATGTCCAGGCAGCAACCACATCTTGTAACTATTGTTTTGAAGAGAAAGGGTAAGTATGATTTTGTTGGTTTTTTTTTGTTTGTTTTTATTTGTTAGTTTTTGTTTAAGGTAAATACAATTGTGTGTGAGAGAGTGTGGGTGAAGATGTATGTATGTTTATACTAGTAGAGACAGTTATATAGGAAAACTTCATGAGGAAAAAGTTTTTCTGAATACCAACATTTGACTTCAAATGTCAAAGCTTAAAGCTCTGTAAGAAGTCAGGTTGAATCGATTCTAAATACAAACTGATAGCAAAACTAGCCTTGTCTACCCTGGGTAAAGGTGATCACAAAATAGATGATGGTGACCCTAAATTTTTCACTCAATAACAAGCATCTATGACACAAACCACTCTATTTTGTCTTGGTCTTCACAGCAGCCATTTGCCTTTATGGGTTACCTGGTAAAGCAGCTCATGTACTCTGTGTTCTGGACTAATGCTTAGATTCCTCTGGTAGCTAGCTCCCTCTCTGAACTCAGCTCTCATCTGGCTGGTGAGTGGGTTGGGGTGGACAGTCTGTCTGGAGCTTGCTGTTACTATTAAGGATGGGAAGGTATGCATTGCTCTTCAAGGGTGTGTTCAAGCCCATCTCTAAATAAGCTCACAGTGTCCCTGAGATCCTCCCAGGGAAGTGTGGCACATGTCCTACATCCTCTCTGCTTTGGGACTCTACTGAAATAATATAAAATTGTGAATGCTCCATTTCCATGACTGGGATATAAGACGAGAGATAGAAACTGTCTAAAGCAGTGTTTCTCAAATTACATGTGAATAACTCATTTTTCAGAGCGCAATTTTTTGTTTTTTAATATCTAAGTGGTCATAGGTGAATATACTTGTAAAGTGAGAATGAGCTATTAGTAAAATAAAAGTTTAAAGGCAATTTTCCATCTCATAGATGGCTGCAGAGAAGTCAGGATCACCATATTAAGCTGTATGACAGTGGTGATGAGGGAGGTGCTGGAGGCAGTGCGCAGCCCCAGAGCCCTATCAGCGCTTGAAAGGTTAACTCTATATGCCCTTTTGCCCAAAGCATTTATCTGCTTTGTCAATTCCCAAGATGTCAGAATACTAATGATATGAACAGGAGACAGGGAAATACCGGGAACAAGAGGGTGGTTCCCTGGCAAGGGCCCCACCTGCAAGCCTGGAAACCCATGGCCCTAAGTGGGAACAGGCATTCCTGTTTACATGCCCAAAAGTTGTCTTTTGGCCCACCGTACTCCCCTATCCTGTACTCATATAAACCTCAGACCCAAAGCTCCAGAAGCTTATGAGGACATGAACAGAAGAGCAGAAGAATAGCAGAACAGTGTGGCAGAAAAGGCAAGAGAAAAACAAATGTCTGAATGCTGAAAGGAGTCTGGCTGGTGATAATTAGAGACGAAATCAGCCACTGGATGGCCAAACTCCAGGGGAAGATCATCTTCCCACTCCATCCCCTTTCCAGCTCCCCATCATGCCATTGAGAGCCACCTCCATCACTTAATAAAATCCCTATATTCATCCTTCAAGTCTATGTGTGACCTGATTCTTCCTGGATGCCAGACAAGGACCTGCGTATCAAGAGGGCACTGAGCCAGTTAACACATTAGCTGTCTACAGATAGCAAAGCTAAAAGAGCACACTGAAACTTGGGCTTTGGAAATCACAGGCACTCACCTCAGCTCCTTCACCTGCCCATCTGCATGCTCCCTATTTTGTAAGGGATTTGAGTGCAAGGTGCTAAAAACACAAGCCACACCCCTGTCGCACGTCCTGTATGAGGGTCAGGGAACTCTCCTGTTTCACTAACACTCTGCTTTTGCCAAGGTTGATGACAGTGCATCATGAATATTCCTACCTTTGGTTTCAGGAAGAAACTTATGAAATGCGTTGTTACAAATTCCCAGAATACCCAGCAAGAACAAATTCATTATACACATTAGTGATCCTGACAATAACCATACTTTCTTAGTTATCATTTCTTCTTATTTCCTCATTGCTTTCCCAGTATTTCCTAAGATCATTTTACAGATAAATTATTTGCCCTTGGATCATTGACAGGGAGCAGGGACCCCTCTTAGCCTGTGGGCCTTCCCAAACATAGAAAAATCTTGAGTTTCTTCCAGGGACCTAGCTAGCCTGGAGAAGTATATAAGCAACTTGATAAGCAAGAAGGTAATAATGGCTTTAAAACAATAGGCAAGGATGTTAGAAACTAAAGATAACAAATGTCCCTGAGTTTTTTGCTGAAACCTGGATCCACACCAAATGAGTCCACTGCCACACAGAACTCAGATAAATGCTTGCTAAGGACTAAACTCTGACCACTTATGTTCTTTGTTCTACGCTTTTTACTGAAGGGCCTGGAGGAAGCCCCATCCAGGAGCCAAAGCTAAAGTTCTTTTCTGCCTACCCCAAATTTTTAAACGAAGCTTCTCCTCCTTAACCAACTGCAAATCAGAAGAACTTTAAATCTACGTATGTCATTAGGTCAAACCATTGTGTAACCTCTATGTATTTTGCCTGTAACTTCTAATTTCCTGAAATTTACACTTGCCTTTAAAAAAATCCTTACCTGCAAGCCACTGGAGAAGTTGAGACTTAAGCCTGAGCTGCCTGATTCTCCTTCCTTGGGGCCCTGCAAATAAATGCCTTCCTTTCTCCTGCTGCAAACCTTAGTGTGGGTATTTGGCCTTACTGACCCAGTCAGCATACCCTAGTTTAGTTTGAAAACATCATAGGCTTAGGGACTGATTCTGAGGAAACAAAACTTAAGTTCCCACTGCTAAAGTCCAGCCTGCCAGCCAAAAAGTGAGAGTAAAAGTGGAGAAAATACCTATATTTGATTGAGAATTTACTCCATAGAGCCCACATTTTAAAAAAAATTATTTTTATTTTTATTTTTATTTTTTTGAGATGGAGTTTCACTCTTGTCACCCAGGCTGGAGTGCAATGGCACGATCTCGGCTCATTGTAACCTCTGCCTCCTGGGTTCAAGCAATTCTTCTATCTCAGCCTTCTGAGTAGCTGGGATTATAGGCACTGGCCATCATGCCGGGCTAATTTTTGTATTTTTAGTAGAGATGGGGTTTCACCACATTGGCCAGGTTGGTCTCAAACTCCTAACCTCTGGTGATCCACCTGCCTCAGCCTTCCAAAGTGCTGGGATTACAGACATGAGTAACTGTACCTGGCAGAGCCTGCATTTTTTATTGTAAATACTTATGTTTAACAATGTTACCTTGACTTGACAAGAGTACATTTTCCACAGTTGAGAATAAATCTGGCCTTGAGAAGCCAAGTAAAATAGAATTCAATCTTTCCACCCATGATATTGTAGCTGGTACAACTTCTATGTGCAATTCTATGATTATATGGCTTGTTACTGATAAACTAAGCTTTCTATTTAATAATTTAAATAAGAATATCCGAGAGAGATAAATATAAAAGAAAATGTAAAGGAATTGACAATTGCTATTTTATAAATGGTAAAAAGGATAATCTAATAGCGTGAGGGCAGAAGTTTAATAAAGGTAGGAAATGGGCAAAAGCTCTCTACTGTTTCTCTTTGTTCACTAATCTCCCTCCAGGCAAGTATATGCAGGGAAAGTTCCCAACAAAGAGAACAAAGTTAACTGAAGTTTACTTCTTGTGAATGCTTTCTATATTTAAAAAAAAAAAAATCTTGTTTCACAAAATTCCAGTATTTTACAAATCAAATTAGTCCCACAAAGAAATATATAATTTATGATTATATGCAAATTATGAAAGAACCTAAAAATACTCTAGCATTTCAGAAAGGTAGAAGAGATGACTTCTCCAAAATAATCATTGTAAATCCCACCATTCTTCTTCTGTCCACAAGGTACACTCCCATCTCTTTAAGAAACAAATTGTGCTATTGCTAGAGCTGATAAAATATCAGTGGAAACAACTCTATCAAGCTTCCTGTTATAAACTATCATTCTAGGCTTTATAGCTTGGCTCTTTCAAACTAAAGTATGTTGGGCAGAGACTAAGCATACAAATTGCCAGCCAAAATACATTAAGTCTGGTTGAGCTGTCTTTTTCTGGAGGATGCAAATTGGAACATTGTACTCTGCATGCAGTTAGTGCTGGGCATGGGGCTGCAAGAAGGCCTCTGACAGTGTGACAATAAAATAAAATAAAATAAAATAAAAAATGAAAAACTGTTTAGTGGGACATTTTAAAACAGATTGGTTATTATCTCAAAATGTACAGATTTTAAGTAGTTGCATTTAAGATGAATTTTAGTTCATGAAAACAATATTTTAACATCACATAATATAATATACACAATACTTTTCATCCAAGTTTATGGGAAAATGCTCATTTGATGGTGTTATTGATAACTAAACCATTTGAAGGAATCATTGACTCATGGTAGCATCTGTGATTACAGCCTTCTGTGGTGACTGAGAGAAAATGGTTTAAGTTAGCAGATATTTTACTCAAAAAGCTGTGCTTATGAGTTTTGCTTCAAAGATGCAGGAATAGAATAAAAAATTTAACCTGAAATAGTTCTGGACATATTAGAAAGTATAAGTTTTGGCTTCTGGACATTCTGTATCTATAAATTCCTTTTTTTTTTTAAGTTCATGGAGTTTGGTCTCTGCTTCTTTTGCACTGAAACATTACCATAATAATGGGATATTATAGCAAAAGGATATTATTCTGAGTGAGCAGTCAGTTCACCCAAGTTATTCCACTCAGTTGATGACTTAGTCCCTTCAAAATTGCACTGAAGCTTGCTGGTTCTTTATTCAAGAATACTTACTGAGTTTCTATGATATGCCAGGAACCGTGAAGATAAGAGGAAGATAAACAAGGTTCCTGTCTTTGGTGGAGTTTATACAAGGAGTTTGCAATATTATTAGTAACACTGCTGCTAGGTTGTGAAGAGGCTTCAGGAACCTGAAGAACAATAGTAGAAAATATAAATTTGTATACTCAAGTGGAAAAAGTGTTTTACTAATTCTTGCTTCATTTAAAATTTTTATTTTAATAGATATAATACCTCTTTTTAAATAAACATGACCCTCTTTTAGACAATCTATACCTTTTTATGACCATAGAAAACTTTTTTTGAAATAACATTGAATATCAATTCTTTGTTTTTTGATATTAGCTGATGAGTATAACGTTTCCTTAAATAGAGAACTACCTTAACTTTCTCCTTCCTTTAACTCTGTATTTTGGAACTTCATGATAAATCTGTTTCTCCACTAGCTAATAATGATATTGACTGCAAAAATCAATAAACATGAAAAGTAATGACCTCTAGCAATTTACTTTTATTAAATCTTCAGAGAGTTTTGACATCATTTACTCTGCAACTCAGTCTCTGATTTTATTTTATTTTCCTTTTTCTAACTAGTACCTTGCTTTGTTCTCAGGTAGAAAAGGAAGAGGGAAGCACAGCAAAATTCAAGTAATGCATCATTTTGACACATCTGTTCTTTGGTCAGTGGTGTGCAGTCTCCCATTTCTGATATAATAAATGTTTACAGTATTTCTAGTTTAATGAATGCCCTAGGCTCCGGGACCTGTTTGTATACTTCCGTAGCATGTATCTTCAGTGAGGAGATGGTGTTGTCTGTTTCAACTAATAGAAGGTAAAACTGAATGGAAAAATTTAGATTTGAGAGTGGCTGCCTCAATGCAACCTTCCCAGAGAATCAATACAGAGCTTCGAGGAGCATGGGGAGGCCAACGTGGCAGCAGTGTGTCAATTAAAGGAAGTGAGTCCTGGGATTCAAAAGAAAGTAGATGTTCATTTTCAGCAGGTTAGTTTGGTTCAATAACCAATCATTTTCTCCTTTATTTCATAAGAGTTACTGGGAGTTTTCTCAAAGAAAATCTCAGAATGTAGAACCGCATTCTCTGAATGTCTCTGAATATATGTCTCTGAAAAAATGGCAAGATTACCTGTCATGTTTGACAAAGTGAAGGTATAACACAAAGTAGACAGTTGGGGTGGCAATAAAAGCAAAAATTGACAATGGAAGTCACATTAAACCAAAAAGCTTCTTCACTGCAAAGAAAATCATTAACAGAGTGAGGAGACAATCTACAGATTTGGAGAAAATATTTTAGGCCTACATTTGATAAGAGGTAAACATACAAAATACATAAGAAACTCAAGTTATTCAACAGCAAAGAAACAAGAACACAAATTTTAAAATTGGAAGGGGCCTGAATAGATGTTTCTCACAAGAAGATATACAAATGGCCAACAGATCTATTTTTACAATGGTCAGCATGGTTGATCATTTGAAAAATGCAAATTAAAACCAGGAAGAGATAAACCTGTCAAAGAGTGGGTTTTATAAAAAAGACAAAAGACAAGAAGTGTCAGTCAGAATGTTGAGAAAAGGGAACCCTTGTATACAATTAGTAAAGATGTAAATTCATATAGAACTTATGGAAAACAATATGGAATTTTTTCAAAAGGCTAAAATTAGAATTACCATATGATCTTAACAATCCCACTTCTGGGTATTTCCTTAAAAGATTTAAAATCAATACATCAAAGAAATATCTGCACTCCCATGTTTACTGAAACATTATCTACAGCAGCCAAATTATGGAATCAACTCAGTTACACGATCAATTCTATTGATTGAAATCAACTTAATCAACTATGGAATCAAATGTCCATCAATGAATGAAATGATAATAAAAGTGTGGTATATATACCCTATGAAATAGTAATCTGTCTTAAAAAAGAAGAGAATTATGTCATTTGCAACGACATGGGTGTTATTGGAGAACATACACTAAGTAAGGTAAGCTGGCGCAATAAGATAAACACCTCAGTTCTCACCTATATCTAAACAGTCTAAAACAATCAAACTCATAGAAACAGAGAGTACAATGCTGATTACAGAGACAGAGAAGTGACCAGGGGAACAAGGACATGATGGTCAAACTGTACCGTATCTCAGTTAGATAGGAGGAATTTGTTTAGTTTTTCTTTTCTTTTGTTTAGTTCTATTGTACAATGTGGAATAATTAAACCTGAATGTAAATTTCCAAATGACCTACATTTAGTTTTTGAACTGCCTATGCATGTGGAGATACTTTCCTATTGAGGAAAACATTAAATATAAATTTACACCCCCATAAAGGAACAGTAGTTTTGCATCTCACATAATACTTTTTCTATAAATACCTAAGTATGTATGGGGTGTTAGGAAAGCATTTAATACTATATTGAAGATGAAATTATTTTTAAATCATGTGTTTCACCCCTTAAAAAAATGCAAAGTGCCAGAACCTGACTTACAATGTTTATGATATTGTTTTTAAATTAAATATGCAAAAACTGAGAAGACTTTAGGGACATTTTATATTGATTTTTAAATATATAAATTCTCAAACACTGCAATTAACAGGTTATATTTTTCCACATAAATATGGACATTTTTTTCCACATAAATATGGACAAATTGTATTCCTTTTGCATTAGAATAAAATTCAAACCCATCTGCTCCACTCTACAAAGCCAAAGCTGGCCTTATATAAGTTTGTCTCTTAGGAGCACAGTACTCTACCATATTAGAGTGAAGAAGAAATAAAGCTGGCAGATTAAACATTGTTTCAAATATATGGTAATCAAACACTGAAAGTTTTTGTATGATATTAAAAACTATATAGTAAATAAAGGTAAAATGTAGACTAATTAGTACATATCACGAACAAGGAAAAGCCAAAATTATTTAAAAATAAAATAATCACATTTAAATTACAGTTGGTGATACACAGCACAGGCTGACTATAGTTGACATGGGTTTTACATTTTTTCATCCAATAACTATCTATGTGCACCCACTGGATTATATTGTATAGAAGAGGTAATTGAAATAATAATTTTGTAGATCTTGATACTTTATAGAAAAGAAGGCTTATCTAATTCTGTAACTTAAATAGATTTTCTAAGTCATGCAAATAAAGTTTTCTGAGTATGACTTATTATTTGAAGTTATCATAATTTCAAAGGCAAGTGTCTGAGTTTATAATTGTTTAAACTCTATTACAAAGAATTAATAACTCTAGAGAGTCTAATAAATCAATTACAATGAAAAAAGCAAAATTAAACTCACCTCTTTCCCAGTATTATACAATTGTGATACTTCTCAGCATTTACAAGTATATAAATAGAATACAACTTGTTGAATATTAGTACAATATAATCATTATAGAACTTTGAGTTTTAATGAATAATTAATTTAATGGTAGCCAAGTAAAATATATGAGATTTTTTCAAAAGCAACTTCAACATAAATGGCCTGATGTTACTTTCATTTTTATTTGTTACCCTAGTCCTTTGAGTTTTCTTTATGTGAAAGGCATATATCTGAAGATAAAATTTACATTCTCAGGGTAAGCTAGAATTCTGTTTTCTTAATGATTCTCACTACACGCTTAAAATTTAACACCAAATATATAAACAAATGATAGTACACGTTTTTCAATTTGACTTTAAAGTGCCATATATTCATAACAGTATTAGTAATGACAAAAACCACAATTACTTTCAAACCAACCTAATATTATTTTAATGATCAATGGATAACAATATTGAATATATGACATTTTATCAATAGTGCCTTTGTATTAATAGGAAGTAGCCAGAAGGAATTTTAGGTGACTGAGTTATAAAAATATGGTAGAATGTTACAATTGGAAGAGAGTCAGAATTGACAATTTCTTACCTCTTAATTTTGTGCATGAAGAATCTCAATGTTTCGGTCAACATCCTAGTGCTAAGTTGGAAGTTTAACGTTCATCTTTGTATTTTCCTTCCTTACATTGTGTCCTAATAGTTATACTTCTCTATTTAATAGGCATGCCATAAACTTGTGACATTTAAAGCAAAAATTTAAACAGAACAGAAAGTGAAATAAGGGCCTGCTTTTAATCATGGATGAAGGCCATACCTTTCAAAATTGAAGATTTCTTTGCATTTAAAACTTTACGAGTGTTTGGTAAAAATCTTCAACAAAGAGCAGGTAGAAAACACTTTGTCTTATGTGAGATAATACTATTTCCAGTATTTCCAGAAATTTTCCTGGAATATTTACACAGTAAACAAATGTGTGTGGAAACCTAATAGTCTTATTTATTTAACAATTGTCATCCATCTTCTAATCCTGTAAATTAAACCTTTAAAAGATGAAAAACCATAGCTATAGTTATATATCGTTATATATTTATATATGCACATGCACATGTGTGTATAAATATGAGCAAACAAATGCATATGATCCATAGCTCACAGCGCTGAGAAATATTATCATTCTTTAATAAAATCTGGCCTCTGCCCATATTAAAAGTTTGTATCGTATCTTAGCAGTTTACCCTATCTTTCATTGCTGATTTCCACTTTTAATCCTCTCTGTGCCATGGCCTTAAATAATACAAATCTTAATAATAAAACACACACACACAGTAAGAATCCATTTCAATTATATGAGTTTCATGAAGAAGATACTCTATAAAGAGATTAAATTTAAGAGATTCTAATCAAACCTGAGTTTGAGAGAATTCTCCTGAAAGAAGTAATGATTGTACAAAAGTCTAAACGATTGGTAGTTAACTCAGTGAGAGTGTGTGCAGAAGGAAACAGGCTTTGCAAGGCCCTGATGATGAGAAAGAGCAGGACATGTTTTAAATATAGGCCAAAGTGTTGTGTGGCTGAAATGTAATAATCAACAAAGACAATGGCTCATTATCAGTCTGGAACGGTGGCAAAAGCCAGCTATTGGAAATTCTGTAATACTGTGTTTCAAATTTTGAATTGTTTTCTATTGAATTCATTGAATCATTTTTTTTTGCTTCACAATGATTACTTTTTTTTTTTTTTTTACTTTTAAAGATTGCTTTGATGGAGCAGGGTAAAACTTAGGGCAGTGCGGAAAGTTGACGTCATCAGTGAGCAGAAGTCTGAGTGACATGAGTTGGCTATCAGAATAGTGAGAGAGAGAAAGAAAGAGAGAGAGAGAGAGATGAGTTAAGAAAGATGGCAGCAGTGGGAGAAGTGGAAACATTTTCGAGTTGTTTTGTATATTAAAAAAAGCAGATTTTTTTCAGATAATAAAAAGAAACATCAAAAATCACTGAGAATTTTCCTTGTGAAACTAAGTAGATGGGGTGCCATATGCCAAAATGGGGAACACAGAAGGGAAGCAGGTTGTGACGGAATATGAAAAGTTTCAGTATATGAGTTTAAAATGCTATAAAATGTTAAGTGGAAATGCTTACTAAGCAATTAGATATATGATTATGTCTGGGCCTCATAAGAGAAGTCTAGGCTGGAAACACAAGTTATAGAGTTAAAGGCTTATTTTTATGTGCCACATACAATTTAGAAACATTGAGGTCATTGTCTCATTAATCATAAAAATATGATGGACACTGTCATTTTATTTATTTACAATTGCAGGTATACATAGTTTAAATAAAATTATAAATATCACAAATTAAGTTGGTAGTAGAGTTCGCCAAAACTCATAAGGCTTCAAACAAAATTTGTTACTATTATGTTTCATTGCTTTGGGATTAAGAGTGGAAACAGGCCATACGAGAGAAAATGTGTCTTTACTTAAAATTTTCAGAGTATCAGTGCTATTAATTGAATTGCTGAGGATTGGAGCAGCTGGAAGGTGGCTGAATACCCCTAGTGTTCTACATAAAACTTTTTCAAGTGGCTTTCCAAAAGGTCAGTTTTGGCTTTTTTACAGTATGATAGTTAAACTTCTTAACCGGAGCTGAGTAATCCAAAAGAAAGACAAAGAATACATCAACAGCCAGTCCTCTTTAAAGCTAAACTTGGAAATGGCACAACCTCAATTTCTGCTACATTTTGTTGGTTGAAATACTCACAGGCTAGACCACAGTCAAGGGGAGGATACAAAAACTTCACATCTCAATAAGAAGTGTGTTGATATATTTGTGGCCATCTTTAACCCACCACACTTACACTTATGACACTTTACAATTACTCCTTGCTACTATCAATTAATGTAAAGTACACCTGTAGCAAAGGGCCACGCATACCGTAAGTAACAATAAGTGTTTATTTAATGAAATAATTCTAGTGTAGGGAATTATAGTTTTGTTAATCATAAAATAGCCTTTAAATCATTTTAGATGCTCTATTATTTTGCCTAAAGGGACTAAGACATTTAGGATGTCATCACAGGGTGATACTTTTGAATTCCTCTCGTAGTGGATCACAAATGTCTAAAAATTATTTAAGTTAAGGTTCACAATGAAAGGTCTTTCAGATTCAGCTTAAAATTTCCAATTTTAAATATGTTTTAAAAATATTCTTTATGACTGAATTAGATCAGCATGCAGAACTTTTTCTTAATATAATTGATAGCTTGTTGTTCACTGAATATTAAAAAACTCAACAATAAGATGTCTTCAAAGAAAAGATCAAATGCTGCCTTTGAAAAAAGACCAAACTCCGTGTAAAGAATACCACCATTCTAAGTAAACCACTTTCCTTGCTATTGTAGGTGTCAAAGCTCTGATTCATAGGGATGAATAAACCAAATAGAAAATGTTCCCAACTCATACAATCCTCAACATTATGTAAAATTATGAGACAGCTGTGATTAGCAATCTGAAATATAAAAACAATTAGGTATTAGTCTTTGATTTTCCTTTCATCCCTCAGAACTTTTAATATTGCCATCATGTGCTGTTAAGTTCTTTATAAATGATTGCATAAATAATGAATATTATTGTGGTATCAGCAATAGAGTATGTAATAACACTCAACCAATTAAGACAAATGTTATTGAAGGTATTACAATTGACTTGTATAAAATTATAATGTGCAGTTGCCAGTCATCAATAGATATACAATGACATTAATAATTTAATTATTCTAAGGTATTAACAAATAATTGTGATCAAAGTAAGAAAGCAATGCTTGTGAAAAATGCATGGGAATCATAGCTGGAATCCTGGCTCTTCCAGTTTATTACCGAACCTTGGAAAATCACTCAGCCTCCTTAAGTATCAATTTTGTCAGCTGCAAATTGAAGATACTGTTT
This sequence comes from Alouatta palliata, assembly GCA_004027835.1. NCBI lineage: Eukaryota > Metazoa > Chordata > Mammalia > Primates > Atelidae > Alouatta > Alouatta palliata. The sequence goes on along the minus strand of PVKV010000109.1, from coordinate 303,392 downwards.
TCATGTTGAAATGTCATCGTGAGAATTAATCAAAATTATGTATTCAAATAACATATAAGATCAATAGTCAGTTATTATTTTTATAATTATTTATCATTATTAATGGCATGGTAGAAGTTGAACCAGTAAGCAAATTGTTTTTCTCACAAATAATTATTATGAAACATCTAAAAGAGAGGGTAACTCTACTACATGATTAAAAAAAAAAAGGAACATATGCTCTGAAAAATAAAGTCTTAGGAAAAAGGAAGCAAAAAGTAAAAAATACAAAAGTGGCATAAAAAGAACAAAGTTCTTTGCATGTTACAAAAAACTGAGAAGAAAAATAAGAACAAACAAATAGATGAGAATATCTGAGAAAAATCTTTCCAGAGAAATATCTTTAATATCAGTCTAAAAATGATTTTGTATGTATTTAAATTTTTGGCTATTGATACACAAAATATGTCTTTCATAGGAAAGATCCAGAAAGTGCAATGATTATCAAGATGCTATTTTCTTTTTCTCCATTTTACTCCCACTTCCATTGTGCCATTGTTATAGAAAACCAGGCACCCCAGGGATCTTGAAGGATCTTGCCTCTGTGTTTCTTTCAAAGTGAGTTTCTCACTGTAATTGATGAAATTACTGTTTCATAAGCATATGTTTTCCAAAGGCCTGACATTTTTGTTGGTTCATTTAATCAAATTTATACAGCTTGCAAATATTTTTATCATTTAAATACAAAGTAAAATTTTTTGTAGCTCTCAAGTTGGCTTTCTCACAGCAAGATTAAACATGCAAATTAACTTCATCTCAATGAAATTACTCTGGAATAAAATATGTTAGCATTAGAGGCAACCAAGTCATTTTAACATAATGAGTTGTCCTGAGGTTTATCCCCTTCTAGGTACCGACAATTGCATATTAACCTTATGCAATTGATTAACCTTCTTAACCTTAGTTTAAACATTTTGCCCTCATCTGCCCAGGCAGATTCTCCACTCCCCTTGTCGAGGCTGCTTTTACTTTCCAGGTCTCATGTGTTCCTGTTGAAATGCTTTACAGCTGCCCTGTTACGAACTGACCTTTGTAGATTCCTGCTTTCTCTCCACAACTCCTTCCTGACTGTCCTCTGCTAGAGAAGCTGCATAATAGAGGTAATCTCCCAATGGTGACAGCTGCTAACATAACCAAAGCTTCTGGCAAAATACACAAATATATAACTTAGTTTTCTAACTTTCACCATTTGTTTGCTGGACACCAAAGAATTATTTTTCTCATTATACTTTTGAGAATTCTTCATTAAAAATCTTCTCAGCTTCTGTCATTTTTCTTCACTTTCTAGGCTAAAGAACAAAGATCAAGAAGTCTCAAAATGTATAATAGAAAAATTTTGTTCACCTAATTGAAAATGTTTTTTGGGTTACATACAAAAGTTTGCAGGTTACACCAAACAAACTTAATTGCCAGGTAAACAAATAAAAAAGTCAACACTCTGGGAAAATATAACAGATTCAATAATACAAAAATTCACAATATCAATGATATTATGCAAAATTAGTTGAGATAAAGAAAGAAATATGACCCATAATCAGTAGATAGAATAATTAGTGGAGCCTGAGATAATGAGATCTTCCTGGTGATCCTGATCAAGATCAAGAGACCTTCTTGGCCAACTCTCTTTCACTTATCCATTTAAAAACACATTACATGGATTCATAACTGAGTGACAAGGAAGTAACATAGCTGCAGGCTTTGCTGACTGTGTGTGAATTGAATAACAAATGAAGAGAAAAGGACTATAAAGCAGCTGTTATAATCAAGCTCAAAGGCATCAGGGAAATACACTTGTAATAAAGAATAAAAAAGAGTATCTCAGCACAGAAATATCTAGATTCTCTTGGACAGTGCCAATGTCAGTGTTTTCAGGGTTAGCTACTTCTAGGACTTCATTTTAAGTTCTATTTGAATTTCATTTCTGGCATTACCACCTTCTATTTCCTTGTTGCTCTTTCATCCTTCTTGGCCAACTCTCTTTCACTTATCCATTCAAAAATACATTACATGGATTCATAACTGAGTGACAAGGAAGTAACATAAGTGCAGTCTTTGCTGACTGTGTGGGAACTGAATAACAAATGACCAGTGACCAACCACCAACAGACTTTGAAGAAAGTGATGCTACTGGTTACTAATCATGATGCATACCTATCATTTGATGTATTAATTTGTGAACTAAGGAACTAGCAACAAAGATTTACTTTACATTATCATTCACACTTAATTACATAATTACTCACAGTGGTAATACCTGAAATTTGAATTTTGTGGTTGGGGTTTGGTATTATTTAACTATAGTTCCTGAAATCCACATATTATCAGAACTGAGCAAAGCAAGGACTATGTGTATATATTAAACTGGAAGATAGAATATATAAACTCTCTTTAGAAAATTGGCCTTAGGTTGAGAGACAAGATACTTAAATGAGAAGAAATATACTTAAAATAAAACTCTCACAAATATCGATGTTCAGGATTATATAAAAATGATAACTCTGGAATTAAAGTGTCAGAAAAAATCTGTGTGTGTGTGATATCAGATAAAAACAGGAGGAAGTGTTTCAAGGGGGATACATAGAATTTGTAAAGAAGGATGAATAGATGAGTAAGAAAAGACTCAGGAAATTATCTCTAGAATTTTTTAAAAGTTAAGTTACTGATTAATTTCATAAACTGAAACTAATTTTGAGAATCGAATGGGTAGTAATAGTGTGGATACAGCAATATTGCTCATGATTTCAAGATGGTTTGAGGTTGACTGTTATTTCAGCATAGTCTGTCCCATTTTAAAGTCTAGGAATAAAAAAGATAACTGGAAGAGTTATGACTTTGAGGAAGTGGAATGAGGCAACATTCAGGGCATACACAGAGTTGTTAAGCTTTTATAGCATAACGGGAGGACAAGGAAAAGAGGAGTGTAGAGGGCATTTTTTATGTGAGCACATATAGTATCACAGAATCTAGTTTTCCTGTGAAATAGGCATGGCCATCTGCAGAAAGTGATGGGAAGAAAAAGGACTAGTTTTTCTTTCTTTTTTTTTTTTTTTTTTACTTTTTTAAAATTATACTTTAAGTTCTGGGGTAAATGTGCAGATCGAGCAGGTTTGTTACATAGGTATACACATGCCATGGTGGTTTGCTCTATCCTTCTCCCCATCATCTACATTAAGTATTTCTCCTAATGTTATCCCTCCCCAATCCCCCCATCCCCTGCTATCCCTCCCAGCCCCTCCACCCCTGGACCAGCTATTTTTAAGAAAGACCAAATAGATGCCATGGAGAAGGAGAGGAAGAGCTGACTAGGGAAATGTAAGAGGATTGCTGTGCAGTGATGAGATTCTGCAGGATTATTATTAGTTCCAGTCTCAGAGTTCTAGTCTCAGCAGTTCAATGATTTTTTTAACTATCCTGAACAACCCATGTAAAAACATGGAGAAGATAAACGATTGTACTGATACATGTTAAGTGACAGGGCATGTACTAGAAGAAAGCAAAGGGCATTGGGTCCATTTTCCAGCAAGCTCTAAAAATTAATATTTCAGGCATATATATCTATATAGTTCATAGCCAAGTGCCAGCCAATAGGAAATGTACAGTCATGTAATGTATGATTGAAACTCAAGACATCATTCCACATTTATCTCTATTGCCCCTTTGAATACTTGCAATTTAAAGAACAAGAAAAGATGAATAAAAAGAAAGAAAAGAGATAGCACATCATACTTAATTTCAAAACTTCATGTTATCCATAGGGAAACTTTCAGTGCTGACAGAATAGTCCCCAGAAGAGTTATTATTTCAAGGCTAAATTCAATGGAGTAAAAATAAGAGTCAGTAAGAATAACCTTTGTGTAAGAATAAAATGAAAACAACACTAGAGGAAAACATCAACTGGGTTCCCATTGGAGTTTAGCATCTGACAGTTTAGGGTTTTTGTTGGAGTTTAGGCTGTGGGATGACAACTACCTGACTCCGAATCAATGTCCTAGTGAGGAAACATGGGACAAGTTATTTAATCTGTCTCATCTACAAAAGTGGTTAATTATAGTACTGAAATTAATTGAGCTAATACATATAAAGTGTTTAAAAGAGGGGCTGGCATATATTAACAGTAAATATCGAATAACTGTTACATATTACTCTCAATCCAATGGTATTATACAATGGATTCTTCCAGCTTCTAAGATTTTTGGGAGAATACAATGAGATAATGTACATTAAAAATTCTTATGACTTTGTATGTTTTCATATAATTTATTCAATGTATTATGAGTAACTGACATTGTATGGAAAATTCATAAAACTTAAGATTAACAGCAGTAAACTCTATTTCATGGATAATTTTAAATTTTATTTTTATTTTTATTGGGTGAAAGGTTGTTGAGAGACTGAACACCCAAAATTCAAACCTCTGGGCTAAAGAAAAATGCTGCAATTTTTTTCCATGAACTGAACTTCTCAATATACTTTTGAATTATGAAAGGGAAAATAAACATGAATTGTTCACATATATGTGTGATTTATGCTGTGATGACTTACGCTTTAGAGAACTTTGGGATACTTACTGGGCTATGTCCTTTCAAAAGACATTTGTAAAAATAACTCAATTATTAAATGTCTGGGGTTAATATAATTTTCTGAAATGTTAAGTATATATCCAAATAAGATTTTAAATGTCTTACTGTTACATAAAAGATTTTATAGCTATGTAATTTTCATAAAAGATAACTATGCAAATAATGCCTTTCAAATAGAATGCATATGTGAATGACTACATGAATTGATATGTGTGCCGGAAATCATAAGTTAGATTCTTTCCTGATGAAGTCATTTCTCTAGTTGACAACTGTCAAAGCCATCTCAAAAATCCATGAATATTAAAGCACTGTTCACTGGCACATTTGGCATTTTGAAATCAGGCAAATAGAACTCATGAAATATGAAAGGAGTTCTCCATGTCGCTTTGTAGAAAATGTTGCCATTAAGATGATGTATGAGGAAATTCACACCTTCATCTGCTGGGAGTGCTCAACTGTATTTTCAATCAACTGTATTACTTCGCTTTGATAGTGTTAACATTGGATCATATTCTCCTTTATCGTGGCTTTAGGAGGTCTCAAAGCTAAGATTAAATGAAAGATTTTAAATTATTGTCACATGGAATGCATGTTTTAAACACAAATGCTTTGTTTTAACTTAGTTATATTATAAGAATCAACAGATCCTTAAAGCATTTTTATTCTAGATGTTAGCCATAGGCCAGGAATATTGCTAGGCATAATATCCACTGACAATTTTTATTCTTACATTACTGACTTGAGGAGTCCAAATGTATTCGGATATTGTGATGGTTTCTTTCATATTTTAGTCTCAGGAAACTTTGTCCTGCCTACATTTTTCTTCATGCTTAGTGATATTATGGACTTGCCTATTTTTCTTGAAAACTTTAAGTGTTTTTTGAATTTTTTAAAGAATTTTTGAGTCATTTTAAAGAAGGTGATCCTTTTAATTTTACTTACTTTATAGTATTTAAAATATCAGGTAACAAGCATTCTTACTCATTCCAAAAAAGGACAGGCATAAACATACCATAAACACACTGAAAGCCTTAAAAATTATTTTACTATGATAATGGCAAAGTATCTTGAATAATAATATAACAGTAATAGTAGTAATAGGATTTTCTCCATAACATCAAGATGTTTAATTAGTGCAGGAGTTTAGGAATTGTATATATTACAATAAATATATTTTGCATCAATTCCTGTATACTAATTTATTTCCAACTCTTTAAATTTAGCAGTATGAAGACTTAAAATTACTTTTCCGTTAGAATAGAAAACATGTTGACTATCGGTGCACCAAAAGATACCTAAGGCAAGATACCCAAAATCCTAAAATCCACAACTTCTGTAACTCTTATTTCATATCACATTTTGTAAGACAACTACTCTCTTTTTTGCATAATTATCATGAGATTCTGAATCTAATGTTTTAATGAAGGTACACAAATATATACATTTCTTAAAATAAGTGACTTGGAAACATTTTGCTTGCTTGTAAATTCATGAGTTTGTGTACTCATATTACCTTGGCAAATGTAAGATGACTAATGTGCACATAACATCACTGAGTCTGACTTGCCAAAGAAAATTCATACACAACCACAGCACATATGCTGAAACTTCTCATTTGTATTTTGAGATTGCCTGTTTCTACTTATTCCCAAACTAAGCACAACACACACACACACACACACACACACACACACACTCTCTCTCTCTCTCTCTCTCTCTCTCTCTCTCTCTCTCTCTCCCCTTAAGGAATAACAGATACCCAGATCTGTTCCTGAATTATGGGTTACTTGCCTGCCACTAAGATATATACAAAATACAAAAAAGGGAAATCACAGCTATGGCCCATTCCTCAAGGTGTCTGAGTTGGTACGCAGCCCAGACAGTAGAGTGGGCTACAGAGCACTCTGAGAGCTCTTTCAGGCACAGGGGAGGTTAGTCTTGGATGTGGCATTTAGCGACGTATCGTATTAACTTACTACATTACATATAGAATGAAACTTAGATGGTTTGGAACAAATATCCTTAAAAGAATTATGCCTTATAGTAATGGTAAAACATATTGTCTGAGCCCTGACAACTCACTAAGGACACTGATTTTAGCAGCAGTATAAAGTTGTGCTGAGAAAACTATTTTTGATGTTCAACTGATAATCATGTATGTGAAAAGTTATTCATCAAGCTGGAAGGCCTGAGTAATTAGTAGTGCAATAAAGTGTTATTAGCATATATGCAGAAATCAATTCATAAATGTCCAAATCATTGGCTAATGGTTTTTACTTTTTGGAATCTTTCCTTTTAGTCTATCTAAAGGGTCTAGATGTTTTGTGTAAAGGGCAGGATTATACAATCTCTGTCACAATTACGCAACTCTGCCACTGTAGCAGAAAGCAGTCATAGTAAACACCTCAGTGATATCTGTGGCTGTGTTCAATGCAAATTTATTCACTGACCATTGATGTTTTCTATAATTTTCTCATATCATGATTTGATTTTTTTCAACTATTTTAAAATACAAAAATAATTCTTAGTTCATGGACCATAGGAAAACTAGTGAGAAGTCATACTTTGCCAACCCCTGGGATAACAGAGGACCGGGTTTCTATGGAAGCAGTGGTGCAGTGGTGCTGTGGATCTTCATAATTTATAAGGCAGGTGACTTCATCTAATTTAAAACCTCAGACATCCTAAAATTTTAGTGCAGGAATATATAAGCCACAGAAATGCTGAACTATATTTTCTTAGATATTTATTTTTTAAAAATGCCCTGATAGCCAACTGTCCCTTCTACACTATAGAAAAAAATAATATAGTATTTATATTTATAGAATATATTCTTGTTATGGAACGCAAACATTTGACAAGTGTGCTTTTACAAGTCACATATAGTGAATGTTACTTCTCGAAAATAATAGTTTCTCTCAAAAATCAGAGTTGTTTGATCTCTCTCACTTCCTCTTTCTCTCTCTCTGTGTGTGTGTGTGTGTGAGTAATAAAGTTGTTTGTAACAACTCTAGTTCCAAAAGAGACAAGATAAGCCATTAAAAGACAGTAATAGGGAGATTGAAGCAAATTTGTACTAGAGATAAGTTAACTTGTCATACTTAGTCACTTTACAGGAGGTTCAAGAGTTAACATTTATTCAGTATATATAAGCACTTGGGGTTATTCAGTTTTCATTTACTATAAGATTACAGTATGTGTCTAAGTTTTGGATCTCTCCAATCAGGCTTTAAAGAGAAATTTAAATGGAAATAAGATATCTAAAGAAAATGGCAGTGATTAAATGATTAAAACTCCTACTAACAATAAATCTTTTTACAAGTAGACATTATTTGTTCTCTTCAACGTTAATATTATGCATGTAAAAATTTTATCTATTTCTGTTTTTTTTGAAAAAAATCTAATTCAACATTTCTGAAATTTGTGGCTTGAGGATGATGCCGTGATAGTTATGTCAATAATCTGATAAATATAAACACCAAAAGGCTGCATCTTATTTATGTCTACAGAGCACCTAGGCAGGTTTTAATAGTATAAATGAGTTAGAAAATTTTGTTTTGGGGTGTGTTTATATAGACAAATTTTGTGTTCAGAAACATAGATACAAAATATCTCATTGACCATAATATGGGGTGATGGGTGAGTGTAAGTGAATCCACTTACACTCACACATCACCCCATATTATGGTGAATGATAACATTCTCTTCAGAGCATAAATATATATATGTATATATATTTATTCTTAAAATTATATATATATATATTTATGCTCTAAAGGGAATGTTATACATATATATATATATATATATATATATATATATATAGTACTTTATGTTCTGAGGTACATGTGCAGATCATGCAGGATTGTTGCATAGGTACATACATGGCAAGGTGGTTTGCTGCCTTCATCCCCCATCACCTATATCTGGTATTTCTCCCCTCATTATCCCTCCCCACCCATCCCCCACTGTCCCTCCCCTATCCCCCACCAATTGACCATAGTGTGTGATGCTCCCCTCCCTGTGTCCATATGTTCTAATTGTTCAACACCAGCCTATGAATGATAACATGCGGTGTTTGGTTTTCTGCTCTTCTGTCAGTTTGCTGAGAATGATGGTTTCCAGATTCATCCATGTCCCTATGAAAGGCACAAACTCATCAGAGCATAAATATTAACTTTAAGGTAATGCTTTAACATTAATAAAATATAATTGTTCCCTTTACTGTTATTTTCCCTCAAAGACTCTGACATAACATTTAGTAATTTTTAATTTATTATGATCAATACTCAGAGTGATAGGTCTTATGATACATTGACAGTTATGATACCTATTCATCTTTTTTAAATTATAAATGAGAAGTTTTTGTTTTACTCCCAAATTTGAGTGACCGAACTGACTTTTCTTCAAGTTGTCTTTGCTTAAGCAAATACAATGGATAAAACTGTATGAAAGAGAATACCATTAGCTTTCTTCTACATTTGTTCGCATTAGTTCATTAGTAAAATGAGGTATCTTATAATTGCCCAGTAGTTGCCAAATATTTTACTCCTTTACTGCTTTGTGTGACAGTCAAAACTTTTTGTGGATGATTTCAGTTGAGAAAGGAGTAATGCCAGCTTAAATGCTCCTTCCGTAAAAGATGGTGCTTCTCCAGCACTGAAGGATGGGGCTATAACCTTAAATGATTTAGTTCTGTATTTTGGCATTAAGAAGCTCTAATTCCATTTTCAGATAAAATTAGTCTTAAAGTTATTATATCTAACATAAACATCCATCCGTGGTACTTTATATATAAATTATTACTCTGAAAAGAACTGGAATTAAGATTTCAACTTGCTTGAGCAGAATCTCATTTCCTTGAAATACAGTAGGAGCAGTATTTCAAGGAAATGAGATTCATCTTCACAATGAGGCAGAGGACTTGAAAGCCAGAGAACCTGGCTGCCTACCGAATGGCAGAGATAGTGCAATAGGTACAAAGTACTAAAGGGTGGCAGTCATTCTCACAGAAATAATGTTTCTTTAATACTTCCTTGCCACTCAATAAAGATAACCTCAGACTAACTCAATGTGTTAGATTTCATCCTTATAGCCACAAAGCAGTGACAAAAGCCTTTATTAATTTTACATAGCACATTCTTAAAATCGCATATATATATATACACACACACACACACACACACGCACACAGACACATAATATACATTTGTGTGGCACTAGCAACGATAAATTTTTTAAAGAGCATATCTTATACGTTTAATCTAAAACCTTTCCATCTTGTATTTCATTGGAATTTGTTCTCAATTTTTCCCCATAACCGTTTTAAAAGTTATGGAAATTTGCACAGGGACCATGTTGGAATTTGGTGGAGTTGAAGTAAACACACTTCATTTCATTTTGGTTTGGCATTTTTCAGATATCATGAAGGACAGGGAACTACCTGTGGATCCTCTCCTAGCAGGTGAAATTCTCCAAGTTGTCATGGTAATACACTTGATCTTAGCCAAAAGGCTGAGAAACAGCTGTCATTGTGGTACATGGCTGGGATGATAAAAAGAATTAAGAATTTTGGAAGACAATAGGGCATTTCTGTGATAATCTTTGAGATGATTCCTGCATTTTTATTCATCCAGCTTGGAGACAGAATGGGGTAGGGAGAGGGCATACATCTCAGACTGCTCAGGTAGGTCTTCTCAGAAACACTCCTTTATAAAGTGACCCCTTGTTTGTCATCAACAGGAAATTTTACGACTACCAGTTTATTTTACATAATTCTATAGTGAACTTTATTTCCAGGTGCAGCAACATTATAAAACACATTAAAGTTTATGTTTATGTATATATGTGTGTATGTGTGTGAAATACAGTAATATTTCACACATATATATGTACAAATAAAATATATAAAATATTTCCCCCATATTTTTATTCTTTTTGAAATGGAGTCTAGCTTTGTGGCCCAGGCTAGAGTACAGTGGGGAAATCTTGGCCCACTGTAACCTCTGCCTTCTGGGATCAAGTGATTCTCCTGCCTCAGCCTCCTGAGTAGCTGGAATTACAGGTGTGCACCACCACACCCAGCTAATTTTTGTATTTTTAGTAGAGATGGGCTTTACCATGTTGGTCAGGCTGGTCTCAAACTCCTGACCTCAGGTGATCTGCCTGTCTTAGCCTCCCAAAGTGCTGGGATTACAGGAGTGAGTCACTGTGCCTGGCCTACCCCATATTTGAAACTCTTTTACTAATTTCCTTTGACCCCAGCCAAGAAAGATACTAGGTATCTTCATGCTGCCCCTGGTAGTCTGAAATATCATGGTATTCATAAGAGTAACACTACCTTTAAGAAATTAAGTATCATATTTATTTTGTAAACCAGAGCTATTGAGGTTTTTCTCAACTGGATTAGAGTAGGTAGGTGAAATATTTGCATTTTATAAAATTTACCTAAATATGTAATATAGCTCAAATCATTTGGTTTTTACGGCAATGTGGCAGAATGGTAAGATCAGACAGAAGACTTGAAATTAGCAACATTCAGTTAAAATCTACATTGTTTCTCATATTTGCTTATTGACCTTGGAAAATTGTACCTATAAGAGTTTTCTTTTGAGTGAAACGTGAATATTAATATCTATATTACAAGATCGTTGTAGCAAAAGTGAACTGAGTTTGACACATCCATGAACATAGAATACACATATATACCTTATAAGGGTTATTAGCATTCACTTTTCCCATACTTAAATTTATCAGTATAAATTAGCTAACCATCATTGCACTATTACCTATATGGCTCGGTCCTCTAGACCATCACACAAATAATAATTCTGTCAAAATCGTAAAATGCCTACTGTGTCCCAGCCACTATGCAAGAGGCCATAGAACTAATTAGTAAATCACTTTTAATTGTTTGAATATCTTTCTTTTCCTCTAGACCTGCTCAATGCCAAATTCTTGCATGTTCTTTTCTTTTGGGGTCACAATCACTAGGGATAGACGCTAGGGATAATCATGGTATTTCTGTTACAGAAGAAAATACCAAGCACTTTTTGAACAGAGATGTACTATTTAGTTCCATTTAGAGAAAAGAGAAAATACTTTCTAGAAACAATTGGCCTAAGACCATCTCAGGGTTTCCATAATCGCACACTATCTGGTGTGATTCTGTTTTTAAAATATAGAAAATAAAATAGTGAGGGACTTTGTAGCTTGTACAAGATCATATAGGTCAGTATTTAATAGTGTCAGCCACATACGTAATCAAATTTTTATGTAGCCATTTGAAGTTAAATAGTGAAATCAATATTAAAGATATATTTTACTTAACCTAGTATATTAAAAAATTAACATTTTAACATGTAATCGTATAAACATTATTAATAAAACATTTCAAATAATATTTTCATATGAAGTCTTTGAAATTTGTAAGTATTTTACACTTAATTTCATATAAAATCCTTCAGCTATATTGACATTTAATAAAGCTCTAAGTTCAAAAAATAGATTTCCTTATATAGATTGTTCCAAACATACTTAAAAAGATTTTCAATAACTGAAAAAAGAACATTTCTTCTTATCTTCACATATATATTGACAGAACCAATTCATCTTTTCTTGATTAGCCATTGTTTCAATCAATATCTAATTTAAAATATCACTGTGTAAATTAAAAAGCGACTCTAAGTGTTCAAATATTAGAAAAAGATATTTCTTAGACATTTTCTTTTAGACTTTACATCTGATTTATATAACATCAAGAATTAGAATCTACATATTGATTCATGTTAGAAATATGTATAAAATTGTTACTTTTATTTTGAAATGTGTCAGCTCTAAAATACTTTTACATTTCTAAGTACTTACAAGCTTTCTTTTTCCTTAGAACTTCAGATTTAGTTCATTCATACGCAGTGAGGTATCAGTGAAAATTGTAAACACCTTGCTATTTTTTGTCTTTGATAATTACATGTTTGGCAAACATTCCTTGTGTTTAAAGAAAATCATGAATTGAAGTTGAGTACAGTAAATATTTGTAAAAATCAGCCAAATACGGTTAAGAAAGAACACAGATAAAATTATTGTCTTTTTTTCAGCAATTTCATAACAAAATTTCCGTATCAGGAGTAATAATTTATCCTACTATCTCAATCTAGAACTAAATTTCTTTAGTATTGAAATCCAAGCTATCTTACATTTGGCCAAATTTACAAACTCAGATTTTGTATAAAATTGTTTAAATTTTTTGTTAACATTTAATTCAGATTAAAGACAATCAATTTTATCAATTCTTTTCTCAAAGGTAACTTCTTATAAATTCACTCCATATTTACATGGCTTCTAATACTGTCAACTTCATTCTTTTTTTTTTGAAGTTTTTATACATTTTTTTCATTTCTCCCTGCCACAATAAATTGCAATTCATCATGAATTTTGTGATGTAATTACTTCCAGTCTTTTATCTTTATTATTTTTGTAGTTTCTATATCATCGCTATATTATGTATCAGTAGTAAATTCTTGCTAGCTGTGAAATTCTCCTTGCTAGTTGTGAAAATCCTAGATGGCCAGTTCTTCCAATACAATGTTGCATCTACATTGAGAATCTGTTTTTAGTGGGACCACCTTCATCAATTATTTTAGCTAGATCTTCTGGGTAATTTGCCGTAGATTCTACGTCAGCACTTCCTGCTATGCTTTGCGCTTTTCTGTTAGGGAGATGGCTTCATTCCTTAAATTTCATGAACCAATCTCTGCTACCTTCACACTTTTCCTCACCTCTTCTATCTTGGATCCTGAATCTTCCATCTAGACCATTAAAACTTTCTTCGTATTAGCAATAAAGATGTTTTGCTTTTCTAGTATTCATGCGTTCACTGGAGTAGCACTTTTAATTTCCTTCAATAACTTTCCCTTTGCATTCACTCTTTGGCGAGCTGTTCGGCACAAGTGATCTTGCTTTTGGCCCATCTTGGCTTGCAACTTGCCTTCCTCAACTAAGCTGAATCATTTCTATGTTTTGATTTAAAGTGAAAGATTTGTGACTCATCTTTTCACTACAGGCCATTGTAGGGGGTATTAATTGGATGAATTTCAACACTGTTGGTTTCAGGGAAGAGGGAGGCCGGAGGAGAGAGACAGAGATACAGGGAATGGCCAGTGGGTGGAACAGTCAGAATACACAGAACGGGCCAGGAGCGGTGGCTCACGCCTGTAATCCCAGCACTTTGGGAGGCCCAGGCGGGTGGATCACGAGGTCAAGAGATCGAGACCAGCCTGGTCAGCGTGGTGAAACCCCGTCTCTACTAAAAATACAAAAATTAGCTGGGCGTGGTGGCACGTGCCTGTAGTCCCAGCTACTCGGGAGGCTGGGGCAGGAGAATTGCTTGAACCCAGGAGGCGGAGGTTGCGGTGAGCCGAGATCGCGCCATTGCACTCCAGCCTGGGTAACAAGAGCGAAACTCCGTCTCAAAAAAAAAAAAAAAAAGAACACACAGAACATATATTGATTACATCAACCACCTTACAAGGGAACAGTTTGTGGTACCTCAAAACAATTACAACAGTAATATCAAAGATCACTAATGATGAATCACCATAAAAGATATAATAATGATGAAAACATTTGAAATATTGTGAGGATTATCAAAATGTGACTCGGAAACATGAAGTGGGCACATGCTGTTGGAATAATTATGCTGATAGACTCGGTCCACACAGCGCTGCAGCAAACCTTCAACTTGTAACAACCACAATACCTGTAAAGTGCAATAAAGTGAAGCACAGTTTGGGATGGTGGCTTCGCACTGATAATCCCAGAAGTAATCTGGGAGGTTGAAGTGGGAGGCTCACTTGAACACCAGAATTTGAAAACAGCCTGGGCAACATAGTGAAACCCCATTTCTACAAAAATAAAAAATTACCTAGGCATGAGGGCATGTACCTGTAGTCCCATGTACTCGAGAGCCTAAGGTGGAAAAATCGCTTGAACTCCAGGAGGTGGAGGCTGCAGTGAGCTGTGATTATGCCACTACATGCTAGCCTGGGTGACAGGTGACAGAGTGACATCCTGTCTCAATAAATAAAATAATAAAGTGAAGTACAATAAAACAAGGAATGCCTATATTTGCCAATTATGTTTTATATAGGTAACAGTAACTAATTTTTGCATAAAATTTTCAAATAAACACATTGCAATGTTTTATAGTACATGTAAAAGTCATTCAGAGTCAGTCCACGAGTTCCAATAGATCAGTTATGTATATATAAAACCATAGAAATGAAACATGTGTCTAACATGTATTACAATGAAACATGAATACTTATGTAATATAAAGTTAAAATAAAACTTAGTCCTTTCAAAATAATGAAATACTATATATGCTTTGAGTTCTTAAATTTAAATTTATTTAATTAAAAATTCAATCCCTCAGTTGAACTAAACACATTTCAACTGTTCAAGGAAAATATGTGGCTACTGGCTACGTATTATATAGTGCAGACACAGATAATTTGAACCTATGTCTTTCTGATTACAATAGCTGTTATCTTACGACTGTGCTGTGCTTAATATCTGTCAATAGATAATCTAGACATTATCAATGGCATCAAAGTAAGAGGCCGGGGATAAAAAAGAGTTAACACTTTCCATGGAAATTTTATAGACTATTTATTCTTTTGAAGGTATAAAAATAGATGACCTTGAAGATTATGAAATACCTAAATTTAGAACCCTAAGGGTTTAATTCCAACAAATGTAATATTGTTCATAGGAGGTAACTTGGATATAATATTACATGAGTGAGTAAATGACATGATTCATGTGTACTTTATTTTTTTTAAATCTAGAAAAAGCATTACATAATTTCTTATAATTTTGAATATTGCTTTTACTAAAGACCACGAGATTGAATGTCTGTTCTCTTTTTAATATTTAAATTTAAATATAATGATGTTTTCACTCTTTCTGTTTGACTCTGAACATTTTTATCTTGGCTTAGATAATAGCTCCAAGTCAGTATTCTGCTTCAGAAATAAGGTTTTAATTAACATATGGATAAACATTTATTTATTTTACTGATTTTCTCCTGAGAATTTTGGGAGCCTTTCTGAAACCTTCATAAACAGTTTTACACACACACACACACACACATACACGAAAGGCCTGCTTATTTAGGGTAGTACTGTAGCGATTCTACATAAATCAAAGCTCCATAGCCCAATAAAAAGGTAATATACAGAATCAGTATTTAGCAGTTGGGTTATTAAACCCTATTGCTTGACTAGTATATTGATTTCAAGCTGACAGGAACTAAAAACAAAAAATTCCTAACTGCATGTTAAAACTTAGTTCCAAAAAGACTCTCATGTGCTGGTTGGGTCTCAACCATTCCCGTTGTTTTTTAAATGATAAAATAGTCTGTAATAAATATTTTCACATTTCTCTATCTTTTAATATTTCTCTTTGAAAAGCCAACACCAGCTCTAGGCAGTCATCTACCATGATTAATGACAGAGGCAGTGGCCTTTGTGTTACAATGTTGTACTGCTACTAGAAGTTTTCAAGGTCACTGTTTCCTTCTGAAAAGTTCAAAGGAAGTTAAATATTCATAAAACATGACCTGATTTTATGCGAGGTGCCGTACTTGTTGTTTTATGACAGCCCATTTTAATGAAAAGAAATGCAAAGAAATTTTCACTCTAAATACTTGACATCCTATTCAGCTGGGAATGTTACTGGAAAGCCTTTTATGATTGAAGAAAATCAGACAGATATTCTTTAGGAGCCCCTTATTTGGAAACATTCTTTCCTTTACAGACATTATGGGTAAAAACTCCTTGACCTACCTAAATGAGAGTCTATTAGTGTCTGATGTGCTAATAAAAATTAAGCTGTGAAGCGCTGAGGGTCACTTTATTGAATGCCTTTGTTCCCGTCCCAGGTTTATGAATCACATTTATCGGAAAGATTTGTCTGGGATGGGGAATATTTTGTTCTTAGACTTTACTTAGTAGCCATCTAAAGGATACCAAGAGGAAGGGAAAAAACTCCAACAAAGCTAAAATCTGTTAATTTAGACAGGGAGGAAGGAAGAAAGGAGGGAATAAGGGAAAGAAGGTAGGGCAAAAGGGGACAAAGGAAAAAATGAAGTAAGAAAGACAATAGCACTTCTGTGTTTTTTCACCATGAAATTCTATACTGGTGGCTCCACTCTATTTATTTGGTACTAAAATCTACTTCTGGATATTCTAAAATAATAATCACAGTTTTATGGCAAAATGGTCTCCTATACAGTTTTATGGCAAAATGGTATCCTAAATGACATGATGGAAAATTAATGGGTACTAATTACTCAGAATTTGATTAAAATCTACATAAACCAAGAATTTTTCTTTTGTTATATATAGGGATTTGAGAGATGGTTTATGTAACTAATTCCTCTTTAATTGACAGTATCTCCTTGAATAGGCAAAATGTGTCTGATTTTCCATTATATAATCTTCTTTCTACTTCTGTCAAACTATTAGTATTACATATAGAATCCCTTAAATATAATAGAAAAAATTGTGAATTAAATTAAGCCTAGAGGCAAGCCTTTTAAATAGTAGTAATATTTTCAGCTGATAGGAATATATTATGTATATATGTTAAACAAAGCATAAGA
This sequence comes from Alouatta palliata, assembly GCA_004027835.1. NCBI lineage: Eukaryota > Metazoa > Chordata > Mammalia > Primates > Atelidae > Alouatta > Alouatta palliata. The sequence goes on along the minus strand of PVKV010000109.1, from coordinate 286,109 downwards.
AAGATGAATGAAGCATGATCCTTGCCTTCAAAGAAAATGTACATTTGATACGTACATTTGTAAATAATTATAGTAGAAAGAAAAGAATATTCTCAGTGCTGTAATAAACTACAACAAAGTTCAATGGAAGCATAGAGGAAGAAGAGAACAAAATTAAACATCTAAAGAAATAAAGAATTCATGGATACACTGGCCTTTACTCTAGGCACTAAAACCTAAGCAGAATGAGAATGGGTGTTTAGAATTGTGGAAGAATGATAGGCATTTTCGGGGCCACATTTAGCCCAGTAGATAGATTATATATGTTTTTAAATGAATGAATATTACCAGTAAAAAGCTAAATGAGTGTCTTAGAACAAAAAATGCTTTGGAATTATAACCACTATTCTAGGGGATTTGACTATTATACTTTTAAGTAATTAGAAGACACTGAGAGTTTTGAGCAAAGACTACCATAAATACATTTGCATTATAATATCAAGAACTTCGTGTATTTACATGTTTCTCCAGAGGAGATGAGATAGGACTATACAACTTACTGGAATATGAAGAATGACCAAAGCTATATTTAAAAACGTATTTTTGTCACATGTGAGACTCAGCATCGTTTATATCAAGCATATGTATGAGTATGGTTCTATCTGGCAAAAATACATTGATTTCTAGAGGTGAATTTAAAAATCTGTAGCTAAGTTGTAGTTAAAGAAATGTATTGAATAAGTCACCTGAAGAATAAAGCATGAAAGAGTTGAAATAAGAAAAGTAATTAATCAGCCAGGTGCGGTGGTTCATGCCTGTAATCCCAGCACTCTGGGAGGCCGAAGTGGGCAGATCAAGAGATCAGGAGATCGAGACATTGGCCAGCATGGTGAAACCCGACTCCACTAAAATACAAAAAAAAAGCCAGGCATGGTGGCACGTGCCTGTAGTCCCAGCTACTCAAAAGGCTGAGGCAGGAGAATTGCTTGAATCGGGTAGGCAGAGGTTGCAGTGAGCCTAGATTGTGCCACTGCACTCTAGCCTGGTGACAGAGCGAGACTCCATCTCAAAAAACAAAAAAGTAATTAATCAATCATTTTACATTTATAAGAAACTTCAACATTCAAAGTTAGAGAAACTCAGTTTGATATTTTAGTTCTTTTTGTTTGACTTAAGAAAATATATCCAACATGTGAAAGATTTTTTTATACATGATAATTGCATAGCAATTGTGATTATAGGTAAAAAAAAATGTTCAATTATGTATTATAGAGCATTATTTTATATTTGCCAATAACAATGGTCAATATTTGACAAATATATATGTATACATATATATATATATTCAATATACTAAACTTACTATATCAGAAGGCATGAATAATGGTGAAACCATTTTTCTTTGTTTCATATTTATCATATCCAGCCTATGCAGATACAGGAGGTTCAAGAGATAAAAGGTAAGCTGCAATTTTACTGAGTGCTTATTATGTGCCAGTCACAGTGCAATACACTTGACATATACTGTTAGTTAAATTAATGCATGAGGTTGGCATTTAGTTCATTCATGCCAAAAGTGATTACTGCAAACAAACTTTGTGTTAGTATTGTATTAATTGCTTTTAGTGGAGCAAAAAGTGAGCTGTTAAATGGTCCTTGTTTCATGGAGCTTACATTCTAATAAAAAAAAAAACATCATGTAAGTCCCTATAGTAAAATATGATGAGTTTAGATTACATCTCAAGGATATTTTGGTCACAGTCTTTATTTAGCTGACAGCTCAAGAATTCAGAAAGAAGTAATATTCAGTTCATATGTGAAGGCTGAGTAGGAATATGGCTGGCAAAGAAACATAAGGAGAAAAAGAGAGAAAAAAGATCTGCGTAGAAAGGTAAAGAGATTGGGAAATAGCATTCCTCTAAGGCAACAGAAAGGATACAAACCCACAGTGCCTGAAGCATAGAACTCAATGTAAAGAGTGGCTAAGACTGAGTATAAAGAGTTGAGTGGGGAAAAATAATGGGGATACCATATATGCATGTCAAAGACTTTGGACGCTGACAAAGATTTAGGGCATTATTTTAAAAAGTTGACTCTAGTTATGTTATGGAAATGGATTAGATAAAGATAATGTAATATTGAGGCTCAGGGTTCCTAGGGCCCTCAGCTCCCCTGAAAGGATGTTTCTCCCAAGTTCTTGGTCTCCTGCCCTCTCAAGAATGAGAGAGGGGACCACAGCGCAGTGTGCAGTAAATGCCAGACCCAAAAGTGATTGTAGAAAGTGATTTATTTAGAGAGAGGAAAAGGAGAAGGAGAGAGAAACAGCTAACTCTCACACTGAGTGAGAGAATCCAGACAGATGGAATCCAGAAAGATGGATGAGAGAAAACCAGCTTCCACGCTGAGTGGAAGGGAATAGAGAGAGAGAGACGGAGTTTAGGAGGGGAAGACAGGCTTTCATGAGAGAGTGTAGAAGGGGACCCTAGAGGGGAAATCCAGGAGAGAGAAAGATGGTTTCCACGAAGGGAGTGTTCGTGGAAGGGGACCCAAACATGGAGTCCAAAGGGGTGTGAAAGAAGAGGATTTTTAACCTAGGAGGAACCCCCACATTCTCTAAGACCCCAGGCCAATGACAGGAGTTCCTTAGAACTTCCGCTGGAGTGATTGACTCTTTGTTTTGTCCCATACCCACAAAATTCAAACATAAAACCATTAAATCTCCTGGATGGAGAGAGATGGGAGGGGGGCATGGCGCTAGGAAGCTCTTGCCCTTAAAACGATACCCCCTTGTGGACCTGGAAAGAGAACACATTCCCTCAATAAGACCAGATGATGAGAAACAACTTCAAAGGCTATGGAATAATCTACCAGAAAATGTACCATATCAACCAAAAATGGTGATATTGTCATAGGGTGTGGGCAGCAGAGTTAAGGAGAATCAGGTGGATGTGGCTCTGAAGCAAGTTTAATTATTTTTACTGATTACATATAGAAATTGAAAAAAAAAGGGAGGAGTAAAGCATGGTACTTGAGTTTTTACTGAAAAAACTAGCTATGTCTAGACAATATATACTAAGATGTGAAAGACTGGAGAAGAACTACATTTTGGGCTTTGGTACATGATGAGAAGGTAGGAGATGATGATGAGTTTGTTTTATGTATGTTGAGTTATGACTGTGGACATTTAACTTAGAATTTTCAGAAGCCAATTAAATACAAGAGTCCAGAACTCAAGAGAGAGAATGACATGGAAAACAGAAATCTGCAGTTGCCATATGTAGACCATCATTGCAGCCAGGAGATTAGATAAAATCTTTTAAAGAAAGTGTGGAGGAGAGCCAAAAATACAGAGTTCATTTTGGAGCATTTACATTTGAGAGATGGATAGAAAAGGAAGAATAGACGCACAGAAAATGATAGGATGAAAACAAGAAAATATGGTTTCATGGAAACTAAGAGGAGAAAAATTTCCTTTAGGAATAAGTGGTTACTAATTTCAAAAGCTGTCAGGAGACTAAGCAAGTTAAAAACTGAAATAATAATTATATCTAAAAACATTAAAGACAGGGAAGAACAGTTTCAGTAGAATTTTTGAATTAGAACAATACATAAATAGTTTTAAGACAAGTGAAAGGTTAGGAAATGTGTCAAAAATTTGATGGTAAAGGAGAAAAGAGAAATATCAGGCCTAAAAAATGTTTTGTTGTTGTTTGTTTGATTTATTGTGTATTGTTTTCTTTCTTTCAATTGATTGATCAGTTAGTGAGTTACTTGTTTAGTTTGGGGTTGGTTATTTGGTCAGAAAGTAGGAGAATTGGCCAAATTCAACTGCTCTTTTCATTTCTGGGTATACATTGGTGTACGCAGTTCAGAGCTAAGTGAGATAAATTATCTTTACATAAGATAAGAAACACCTCTTCAATGGTACCGGAAAAGAAGAATGGTGGGAAGAAATGTACTAAAAGAAGATGGATTCTTGCATTTGGTAGAAGAAATGTAAATGATTTTTTTTCTTTTTCCTTTTTGTTTTTCTTGAGATGGAGTCTCACTCTGTCATTCTGGCTGGAGTTCAGGGGCGTGATCTCGGCTCACTGTAACCTCTGCCTCTTGGGTTTAAGCGATTTCACCGCCTCAGCCCCTTGAGTAGCCCGGATTACAGGTGCATGCCACCACGTGGGGCTAATTTTTGTATTTTCAGTAAAGACCGGGTTTCACCGTGTTCTTCAGGCTGGTTTCAAACACCTGACCTTGTGATCTGTCCGCCTCAGCCTCCCAAAGCTCTGGGATTACAGGCATGAGCCACCACATCTGGCCTAAATGACCTTATATGTAAAGATTTCTTTATTCTCTGTAGAGTAAAGCTAGCTAAAGTCAGTGAAAGAAAAAATGGAGGCAATGGTTTAAAGTGTTCAGAGAAGATTGAGCATAAAATTGTGAAAAACAGGGAAATGTTGGTGGCCTGTTGTATTCAGAGAAGATTTAGAATGAAATTGTGAAAAACAGAGAATTGTTGGGCATTGCTAATAAATCTAATTGAGATTTCAGGTTATGAATTTATAATGATGTCAGGCTGTCTGAATTTTGCAGGAACACTGAGCAGCCTGTGACTAGACATGAGAGGAGTCAGACTTATGATTTTTGTTTGCCAAAGAATGAAGGATTTTTTTTTTTTTCCGAACAGGGATTCAGAAAGATAATGAGATAAGACATTGTAGGATATTAAAGAGATATCAGATGATATAGTGAATCATGAGATGTAAGGTGAATAGGGATAAAAGGTATGACAGCAGAGATGAATGCTAGGAAAATGCAGAGGCATACCAGGGACCAGAGATTAAAGAAGACAAAGAATTGGTGGAATGATGATGCTGAAGCAGTTGCGTGGATATTTGGAGTCAGAAAGTAAACTGACCACCTTTGTGATTGCCATTGGTATAGTTTTTGGAAAAGACAGGATGTAGTCATGTAAAAACTTAACTGATCTGGTAGAGAGTATTATTTATTGAAAATGAGATCAAGAATATTGATGCAGTACAAGATGCTGAAAAAGTCAGTGTAGAAGAAGGCTCTAGTTCATAAACTAAGATTGCCAATTATTATGAGGATGTGACTTGAAATGCTATCAGAAATGGCAGTGTAGAAATGGGATAAACAGTGCTACATTCACATGGCAACAATCTTCCGAGCAACTAACAAAAATATCTTGTCAGATAGGTAGTTTGCAAATATATTCTCCTATTCTGTAGGTTGTCTCTTCACCTTGTTGATTGTTTCTTTTGTTGTTCAGAAGCTTTTAAACTTCATTTGATTCCATTCATCCATTTTTGCTTTGGTGGTCTGTGCTTGTAGGGGATTAAGAAAGCCTTGCCCACTCCCATGTCCTGGGAGTTTCTCCAATATTTTCTTTTAGTAATGTCATACTTTGAGGTCTTAGATTGAAGTATTTAATTCATTTTGATTTGTGTTTGGCATATGGAAAGCATAGGGATCTAGTTTTATTCTTTGGCATATTGATATCAAGTTTTTCCAGGACCATACACTGAACAGACTGTCTTTTCCCCAATGTTTTTGGCACCTTTGTTGAAAATGAGTTTACTGTAGATATATGGATTTACTTCTGTATTCTCTATTACATTCCACTGGAACATGATATGTTTTTATGCCAGAACCAAGCTCCTTTAGTTGCTATACCTCTGCAGTTGAAGTCAAGTAATGTTATTCCTCCAGGTTTGTACATTTTGCTTAGGATAACTTTGGCTATTCTGGGTTTTTATGGTTTCATATAAAATTTAGGATTGTGTTTTCTATTTCCATGAAAAATGACCTTGGCATTTTGATATGGTTTACACTGAATCTGTAGATTGCTTTGGATAATATGGATATTTTAATAATATTGATTCTTCCAATCAATGGACATAGAATATCATTCAATTTTTTGTGTGTCCTCTTCAATTTCTTTCGTCAATGTCTTATCGTCTTCATTGTAGATATGTTTCACTCTTTAAAATTTTCCAAATATAAGATTTTATCATGTACAAACAAGGATAAATTCATTTCTTTCTTTCAAATTCAGATGTCCCTTATTTATTTCTACTGTCTGATTGCTCTAGCTAGGACTGCCAGCAATATGTTAAAAAACAGCCTTGCCTGTGCCAAATCCCAGATGTAACATAAACACACTATGGAGGATTCCTTAGCGTAGCCTTGTCACGTTCCATATCTTAAAGAAAAGGCTTTTGGCTTTTCTAGTGTTCTGTCATATATAGCTTTCCTTATGTTGAATTATGTTCCTTCTATACCCAGGTTTTTGAGAATTTTTATCATGAAGGAATGGTGAATTCTACCAAATGCTTTTACAGCATCAACTGAAATGATGATGTGGTTTTGTTCCTTCATTCTGTTGATATTATGTATCACATTGATTTGTGTATGTTGAACCAGCCTTGCATCCCTGGGATAAATTCCACATGGTCACGATGAATGATTTTTTTCAATGTGTTGTTGAATTCAGTTTGCTAGTATTTTGTTGAGGACTTTTACATCAATATTTATAAAGGTATTGGCCTGTAGTCTTTGTTTTTTGATATGTCTGTTGTTTTAGTATCAGGGTAATAATACTAGCCTTGTAGAATGAGTTTGGAAGTATTTCCTTCACCATTATTTTTCGGAATAGTTTAGGTAGGATTGGTATTAGCTCTTTAAATGTTTGGTAGAATGCTGTAGTGAAGCTGTTGGGTCCTGGGCTTTTCTTTGCTGGGAGGCTTGTTATTATGGCTTTGAAGCTGTCACTTGTTACTTGTCTGTTCAGGTTTTGTATTTCTTCATGGTTTAATCTTGGTAGGTTGTGTGCATTTGGGAATTTATCAATTTATTCTAGATTCTACAGCTTATTAGCATATAGTTGTTCGTAGTAGCCACTAATGATGCTTTCAATTTCTGCAGTATCAATTATAATGACTCCTTTTTCACCTCTGATTTTATATATTTAGATCATCTTTCTTTTTTTTAGTCTTACTAAAGCTTTTTCAATTTTATTTAACTTTTTAAAGAAAAACATTTTGTTTCTTTGATCTTTTGTATTATTTTCTCTCAATTTCATTATATCTGCTATAATTTTCATTATTTCTTCTACTAACTTTGGGTTTAGTTTGCTCTCACTTTTCTAGTTCTTTCAGATTAGGTTGCTTACTTGGTCTTTCTTCTTTTCTGATTTAGGCACTTATAGCTATAAACTTCCATCATAAATTTCCATCTTAGTACTGCTTTTATTGTATCCCATAGGTTTTAGTACGTTCTATTTCCATTATCATTTGTTTCAAGAAATTTTTCAATTTTCTTCTTAATTTCTTCACTGATTCACTGGTTGTTCAGGAACATATTATTTAACTTCTATGTGCTTATATAGTTTCCAAAATTCCTCTTATTATTGATTTCTAGTTTTATTCCATTATAGTCAGAAAAGATGCTTGACATTATTTCAACTTTTTGAATATTGAAGACTTGTTATGTTACCCAACGTATGGTCTATCATTGAGAATGAACCATGTGCTGAGGAAAAGAATGTGTATTATGCAGTTCTTGGATGAAATGTTCTGCAAATATCTATTAGGTTCAGTTGATCTATAATGAAGGCAAAGTCCAATTTTTGTTGTTGCTGCTAATTTTCTCCCTGGAAGATCTGTCTAATGCTGAAAGTGGGGTGTTGAAATCTCTACTATTTTTGTATCAGAGTCTATCTCTCTTCTTAGCACTAGTAATATTTACTTCATATATCTGGGTGCTCCAGTGTTGGGTGGATATGTATTTAAAACTGTTATATCTTCTTGCTGAGTTGACTGCTTTTTCATTATATAATGACCTTCTTTGTCTTTTCTTATAGTTTTTGTCTTGAAATATATTTTCTTTCATATAAGTATTGTTACTCCTGCACTTTTTTTGGTGTCCATTAGCATAAAATATCTTTTTGCATCCCGTTATTGTCAGTCTGTTTGTAACTTTATAGGCAGTGTGTTTCTCACAGACAACAGATTATTGGGGCTTTTTTTTTTTTAAAAAAATCCATTTATCCATAAAGATAGCAAATCGCTCTATGGAAAAAAATCTAACATGATTCCTTAAAATGGACAAAAGATCTGAATAGACATTGCTCAAAAGAGGACATACAGGAGACAGGAGGAAGATGCTGGACAGGAGTCAGGATTAAAGTGCGTCTTTCATTTGAAATGAAAGAATGTATGTGGAGACTCAGACTGTGAACTTTTGTTCCAAAAATCACTGCAGGAATATACCAGAAAAACAGAGAGAATTCACAGATCTTTTGAAAGAAGTGATATGCTGCTGCAAATTCCATGAGACAAGCGAAAAACTATAAGTTCCCAAAGTATGAGAGGAGAAAAACCTGCCTCTGAACAAATCCCACTGGGGAATTGGACAATCCAGATCACGGGAGAAGGATTTAAACTTACCTAGAGCTGGAATGGATTTAGGGAGTCTCAGAAAATGTAAATGTAGAAGTAGCAGCAGCAAGAGCCTTATAGGCACTCCCATTCTCCATCTTGAGCCCAGGGAAGCCATCCCTGACTATATCTCACAGGGGCCCTCAGGAAAGGCAGCCAGCAGAATTAGAGAAGGATCACAGGGTGAAAGCACCTTCAAACTAAATTTTGTAATAATACTGATTGGGCATGAATTTGCCTGAGCAGAATCCAGGGGTCAAAAGAGAACTGCTGCAGTTATGAGTGCAGAAGCTCATATTGTGGGCAGATTGGGAGGGGTGTGGCCTGAAAGTCCTGCTTGCTTTCCCAGTATTGAAGCTTATGGCCTGGGGCAGGTCTGAATTCTATGTGCAGGCTGCCTAGATCTAAATTCAGAGCTGTTAATAGGATACTGAGGGAACAAGACCAGCCTTGCCAACTGTGTGGGAGCTGGATGACACCTTTCACTACTGGCTACCCCCCACTTCTCTAGCAAACTATACTGCACAGCAGAGGCAGCCATTCTCCCCTCTGGAACATTACCCGAGCAAACTGAGAACCACTCCCCTAAATCCCTATAGTGGCCTCAGCACGCTCTGCCCAAGGACAGTCTGAGCTCAGACTGACCTAATCCCTAGAAGCCCCAAGAATCAAATTAGGATAAAATAAACATCAAAGTCTGGCCAACATAAGACAAGTTTATATCCCAGTACTACTACCACAGCTGGTACTCTGTTGAAAAACACACCTCCTGGCTGGAGGCCAACCAATTCAGGCTGTTACAGCAATGCATGGCAGAGTAACTCTGCTTCCAGGAAGGAAAAAACGGCCAATCTCACCACCTGCAACATCCTGGCTAATCAGAGGTCTGGAGTCTGTCCATGTGACTTCACTGCTAGTAAAACCAGCATTTGAGAAAGTCAGTACAATGAACATATCTACAACCAAGGATTCTCACCATGGATTCTCAGAGTCTACATCACTCCCCTGCAGTCTCTGCCAGAGAAGGTACCTGTATCCATGGCTTGGAGACTTGAAGATGGGTCCCATCACAGGACTCTTTGCAGGCATTCCTCAGCACCAGCCCAGAGCCTAGTAGCCCAGTGGGTGGTTAGATCCAGAAAAGCAATAACAATCCCTGTAGTCTGGCTCTTAGAAAGCTCCATCCCTATGGGAAGCGGGAGGACACCACATGAAGGGATCACCCATGGGACAAAGGAATCTGAACAGCAGGCCTTGAGTTCCACATCTTTCTGCCAGTGGGTAGTTTCTCACAGCAGAAACACACTCAGAGTGCTGGGTATAGTAGGGAAAGTTTGCAACTCTACCCCAACAGTAAGGCAGCCTCTCTGATTGTGAAGGGCTTTGAAGAAGGGGTCCTTGTTCTCCCCTGCCACTCTACTGCAGACAATTGGGGCTTCCCCCACAGGCATGCAGCATGGAGGCATCTATGATAGCCTTTCTGGAAAAATCCAGGTTAAGTATAGCCCCACAGGAGGAGCACACTCAAGATTCATGCCTGAAAGAAAGGCAGAGTCATAATTCCTCTCTACTCAAAACATCAACATTTCTATAGATGAAAAGAAGTGCCTGTCTGATCTGAATGGCTGAAACACTAGGGCAGGAGTGAGGCTTTGAGGTGAGTAGCTTTCTTGCTTATCTGGCAGAGGAGCTGAGGTAGCTCCCACTATTCTCCCTGATAAAACCTCAGCACATGTAAATGAAAGCTCCCCTAGCCACCTTCATCAAGGCTGGGACCTCAGCCCATTATTAGGTATTACATCTACCCACCTGCCTTAGTCACAACCAGTACCTACTCAGGAATACCTCCCCTATTGGTCTGAAGCCTAAATCATTAACTCAGTAAATAAAACATCAGGAAAAAATTAAATAATAAAGTTTATACTATGAGAGAATGAGATAAGCTTCAAGAGATTACTGTCATTTCAATTCCACAGGAGACAGTGAACTCACCCACACACTAAGAATATAACTGCTAAACCAAGCATGAGGGAAAGCCAGCACATAAAGACTATAACAAATGATCTCATACAGTCTTCACCCCTAGAAGCTCTAAGAATCAAATTAGGATAAAATAAACATCAAAGTCTAATCCTTAAGGAGGGATAAAAAATTAAATTAAAAGAAAAAACAGTCTAAGTCAAAAATAAATTCAAAAACAATTTAAAGAAATAGTCTACCCAAATGAGGAGCCAGAAAAGTAATTCTGGTAATATGACAAAATGGGGTTCTGTAACACCCCCAAAATATACTAGCTTCCTAGCAATGGATCCAAACCAAGAATAAATCTCTGAATTGCCAGATGAAGAATTCAGAAGGTTATTGATTATTAATCTGCTCAAGGAGATACCAGAGAAAGGTGAAAACCAACTTAAAGAAATTAAAACAATAATATGCAATATGTAAAAAATTTTTTCAGAGAAATAGATAGCATAAAGAAAAAGACAATCATACCTTCTGTAAATGAACAACACAGTTAGGGAAATGCAAAATGCAGTGAAAAATTTCAGTAGACTAGCATAAGTAGAAGAATGAACTTCAGAGCTTGAAGACAAGACTTTCAAATTAACCCAATCAAACAAAGATAAAGAAAAAAAAATTTTTTTAAATGAACAAAGCCTCCAAGAAATTTGAGATTGTTAAATGGCCAAACCTAAGAATAATTGGTATCCCTGAGGAAGAAGAGAAATCCAAATGTTTGGAAAATCTATTTGAGGGAATAATTGAGGAAAACATCCTTGGTTTTCCTAGAGATCTAGACATGGAAATACAAGAAGCTCAAAGAACTCTTGGGAAATTTATGTTAAAAAGATCATAACCTAGGAACATAGTCATCAGGTTGTCTAAAGTCAAGACAAAAGAAAGAATCTTAAGAGCTTTGAGACAAAAGCATCAGGTAACCTATAAAACATATCTATCAGATTATCAGATGATTTATCAGCAGGTACCTTATAAGCCAGAAGGGATTGGGGTCTTATCTTTAGCCTCCAGAAACAAAATAATTGTCAACCAAGAACTTTATATTAGCAAAACTGAACTTCATAAATGAAGGAGAGATAAAGTCTTTTTCAGACAAACAAATGCTGAGAGAATTCACCACTACCAAGCCAGCACTACAAAAAATGCTAAAATGAGTTCTAAATCTTGAAAGAAAACCTTGAAATATACCAAAACAGAATCTCCTTAAAGAATAAATCTCACATGGCTTATAAAATAATAAGAGAAAATATAAGGTATTTAGGCAAAAACTAACATGATGAACAGAACAATACCCCACATCTCAAAAACAACCACTAAATGTAAATGGCTCAAATACTTCACTAAAAGATACAGAATGGCAGAATGGATAAAAATATATTAACCAAGTATCTGCTATCTTCAAGAGACTCACTTAACACACAAGGACTCACACAAATTAAAGGTAGAGGAGTGGAATAAGATATTACACACAAATGGAAACCAAAAGCAAGCATGAGTAGCTATTCTTATATCACAAAAAAAAAGACACTTTAAAGCAACAAAGACAAAGAGGGGCATTATCTATATGATAAAAGAAGTAGTCCAACAGAAAAATATCACAATCCTAAATATATATACACCTAACACTGGAGCTTCCAAATTTACAAAGCAATTATTACTAGACCTAAGAAACAAGATAGAGGGCAACACAATAATAGTGGGGGACTTCAGTACTCCACTGATAGCACTAGATAGTTCATGAAGACAGAAAATCAACAAAGTAAAAATGAACTTAAGCTATACCCTAGAACAAATGGACTTAGCAAATATTTACAGAACATTCTACCCAACAACTACAGGATATGCATTTCTTTCATCAGCACATGGAACATTCTTCAAGATAGATAATATGACAGGTCACAATATGAGTCTCAGTAAATTTTTTAAGAAATCAAAATTACATCAAGTACCCTCTGAGATCACTGTGGAATAAAACTGGAAATTAACTCCAAATGGAACTTTCAAAACTATATAAATACATGCACATTAAATAATCTGCTCATGAACGATCTTTGGGTCAACAACGAAATCAAGATGAAAACTGAAAAGGTTATTGACATTGAATGATAATAGTGACACAACCTATCAAAACCTCCAGGACACAGCAAAAACGGTGTGAAAAGGAAAGTTCATAGCATTAAATGCCTACATTGAAAAGTCTGAAAGAGCACAAATAGACAATCTGATGCCACACCTCAAGGTACTAGCGAAACAAGAACAAATCAAACCCAAACCCAGCAGAAGAAAAGAAATTACAAAGATTGGAGGAGAGCTAAATGAAATTGGAACAACAACAAAAAACAAGAGAAACACAAATGACAAGCAGGTATATGAAAAGGTGCTCAACATCACTGATCATCAGAGATATGCAAATCAAAACTACAGTGAGACATCATCTCACCTCAGTTAAAATGTCCTTTATCGAAAGGAGAGCTACTAATAAATGCAGGTGACAATGTAAAGAAACGGGAACTCTTGTACACTCTTGGTGGGAATGAAAATTAGTACAACCACTACAGAGAATGGAAAGGGGTTTCCTCAAAAAACTAAAAATTGAACTACCAGACAATCCAGCAATCTCACTGCTTGCTATATATATATACCCAAAAGAAAGGAAATCAGTATATTGAAGAGATATCTACACTCTCACGTTTATTGCAGCACTGTTCACAATAGCAAAGGTTTGGAGGCAACCTGAGTATTCATCAGCAGATGAATGAGCAAAGAAAATGTGGTATAGATGCACAATGGAGTGCTATTGAGTCATAAAAAGAATGGGATCCTGTCATTTGCAACAACATGAATGGAATTGGAGGTCATTATGTGAAGTGAAATAAGCGAGGCACAGAAAGACAAACTTTACATGTTTTCCTTTATTTGTAAGAGCTACAAATTAAAACAACTGAACTCATGGAGATAAAGAGTAGCAGGATGGCTGCCAGAGGCTGGGAAGGGTAGTTGAGGGCTCAGGGTTTGGGGGATGGGATTAGGAATCGTTAATAGATTCAAAAGATAGAAAGAATGAATAAGACCTTGTATTTCATGTCACAACAAGGTTACTATAGTCAATAATAATTTAATTGTACATTTATATATAACAAACAATATAATTGGATTGCTTATGACATGAAGGATAAATGTTTAAGGTAATGGATGCCCTTTTTACCCTGATGTGATTATTATACATTACATGTCTGTATCAAAATGTTTCATGTATTCCGCAAATATGGACACCTACTATGTACCCACAAAAATTACAAAGAAAAAATTTAAAAAGGAAAATTTGAAATATATAAACATTTATGTACCAGTCAACCATAAAAAAGAATAAAATCCTATTATTTGAGTTGATGTGGATGACCCTGGAGGACATTGCGTTAAGTAAAATGAGTCAAGCACAGAAAGACAAATACAATGTATTTTTGCCCATATGTGAGAGCTAAAAAAAAGTTGATCTCATAAAAGTAGAGTGAAATAATGGTTACTCAAGGCGAGGAAAGAGATAGGTATATAGCCAAAGCATGTTTAATGAGGGCAAAGATAGGAGGAGTAAGTACCAGTGTTCCACAGCACTATAGGGTGACTACAATTAACAACAATTTATTGTATATATTTAAATAGCTAAAAAAGAGGATTTTGAATGTTTCTAACAAAGAGAAATGATAAATGTGTGAGGTGATGGTTTGCAAATTACCCTGATGTAATCATTACACGTTGTACATGTGCATCAAAATATCACACAGTGCCCTATAAATAAAATATGTACAATTATTCTGTCAATTAAAAATGATAGTAATTTTAAAATACCATATGTGAAGCTATAATAATGAAAGCCAATCAGTAATTGCCAGGAGTGAGGGAAAGAGGGAGGAGAGTGACAACACAGGGTTGCACAAGAGAACTTTTAGGGGTGAGGGAGGGGTCCTTTGTAATGATTGTGGCAATGGCTACAAAAATGAATGCCTCTCTCAAAACTTATCACACGGTACACTTAAACTAAAAAAGAAACAAACTAAAACCAATAATAATGATGTTAGGAGATTGTAAGGGAGTAGGAGAGAAATGATCCAAGGGGAGTAATGGGAAATTGAAAGGACAAAGACCTGTGCCAGCCTCTGCCAGAGGTGCAGCGTCAGAGGGCAGGCAGCTTCCGCAGAAGCTGTGAAAACCTCAGGAAAGTGTTTACAGTTCATTCTCGAATGAACAGGCAAATTTCCCTGAAGACATCGAAAGTTTAAACAGAAATACCATTTGACCCAGCAATCCGATTACTGGGTGTATACCCAAAGAATTATAAATTGTTCTATTATAGACACATGCTCACATATGTTCATTGTGGCACTATTTACGATAGCAAAGACCTGGAACCAACCCAAATGTCCATCATCGATAGACTGGATAAAGAAAATGTGGCACATATACACCATGGAATACTAAGCAGCCATAAAAAAAAAGAGTTTGTGTCCTTCATAGGGACATGGATGAATCTGGAAACCATCATTCTCAGCAAACTGACACAAGAACAGAAAACCAAACACCATATGTTATCACTCATAGGCGGGTGTTGAACAACTGGAACATGTGGATACAGAGAGGGAAGCATCACACACTGCGGTTAGTTGGAGGTGGGAGGCTAGGGGAGGGACAGTGGGGGTAGGGAGGGATAATGAGGGGAGAAATACCAGATATAGATGATGAGGGGATGAAGGCAGCAAACCACCTTGCCATGTATGTACCTATGCAACAATCCTGCATGATCTGCACAATTAAAAAAAAAGTACAATTAAAAAAAAAAGAAAAAAAAGTACTTATTATAGAATAGGGCTTCTGATAACAGAATTCAATGGCATTAAGACAGAAAAAAAATCACACAAATTTAAGAGTGGGATATTAGAAAGGAATGGTAGAACAGGTGGGAAGGTGGTTTCACCCTAGAAAAACAGTCCTATGAGACACAGTGACTTAGAGAGCAGACCCTGGAAGATGGAATATACTTGGGCTGCTCAGAACTCAGCCATGGTGAAAAGGGAGGTCCCAGGATGTGGTGGGTGGAGAGATGCTGTTTTTCTTTTATGGTGACACTGTGTAGGTGGAAGCCAATGGGTTTTCATCCTATCTTGTGGCTGCCGAGGAAGATAAAAGAGCAAGTCCTGTGGTAGGCCTACGGGGTGTCAGAGAGAAGAACCCTTTATGACCCTAAATGGGTGGCAGTTGTACAACTTAGGAATTTGGAAATTACAGTGTTTATTTAACTTGATGAAAGCAGCATAGCTACCAATCATGCTTTTTAAATGTTTATTGCATACCTGAAATGACACGTCAATAAGCAGACTTTCACTTTTAAAAACATTCTCCATTACTTAGTAAGGTCTTAGTTCACAATTAAGTGCGCATATATCCGTTTCTTACTCTATTGCACTATGAAACATTCATTCATTCTTTAAAGGGCAACATAAATTTATCTCTATTCTTGATATTTTCTCTGTTTTCTAAGGTTTAATTTTTTATTTTTCTTATATTTTTAGAATGACTTTCTTATATATCCATTCAAAATTATATTTTATTTTGTATTATATTTTATTCTTCAAATTACCTTTTTCATGAATTCTAACAAAGGTCCCATGGGTTATAAAAGATTGAATTCTGTAACTAGCAGTTTTAGGGAAAAATAATATAAGAAAGTGATTTTATCATATATCACATGTTCCAGATGTCAGGAATGGTATGATTTGAAAAATAAAAGTGCTCTAAAAAATCCATGTTCATTTCAAGAGTTTATGCTAATTTATCCTGTGTCCATTATAATGCCTACTCTTAAGGATTGCTGAAAAAAGAAGCAAGACATTCTTTCTAAAGGTTCTTGCATTTGAAAAAACTAGAATACATTTAAATAAAAAAGTCACAGACATTTAAGACCCATCCACACTCTCTTACAAACCCACTGTCTTCCTATTATCTATTATTAAACCTTAATTCTTTCAAGCTAACATCAAAACCTGATCCCAAATAACTTTCTTCCTCCACCAGTTTGAGTCTCCAGACCAATTCTTGTTCCAAGTTTCACTTAAGCTCGCACATAATTCTGAATAATAATTTGGATTAGAATGTTGTGCTTCAGAGTCTGACTACTCAGTTCTTCTATGATGGAACTGGTCAATGTCAAGGATACTCTTTAAGCCTTTATTTCTTATCTGTAGGTTGGAGATAGTAATAGTACGGATCTCATATATTTGTTGTGCAAATTAAAATTTCTTATTGTAGTATTTATTTAGCCAATATTGGAATTCTTACCACGTGGCAGGCTCTGGGTTGCAATGTCTCTATTAATCAAATTTTCCGTAATTTTGTTTACAATGTGGAAATACATAGTCCTCATCTTACAAGAATGATCTGAAATCTTATTTCCTTTCTGAAAAATTACCCTTGCAACCCTTGCCAAATTACTACTGAACTCTTCAGATACCAGTCATGTCCATAGTTTTCCTAAGCACTTGTTTGACTTTACTAAGTATAATTTCATATTCTTAAATCTCATTGCTTCCATCAGAATATTGACTGGTAGAACACACTGATAATGTTTTCCTTTCCTTGTATGCCATGCTCTAAGCTACTGACTTCTGAACAGTACCTGCTAGTAAGTGTTAATAAATAGAGCAGTTAATTGATTTGGGAGATTTCCTTGAAAGGCACAGCATCTTTTGGAAAAAAAAATCCAAATTTTGATATGCCTATTAGCAAATGCATTCTATCAGGCCCTTTTTCTCATTTTATATAGAGGTTGGAAATATAAAAACATGTGGAGAAGTGAAAAAAAATATGCCCTATTGAAGAAAATAAAGGTACTGCCCCCATTCATTTTTGCTTTACTTTATTTTGTCCTATTCTATGCATTAATAGTCGAGGTATTCAAAGCTATTACCTAACTTGATTTTTCTCTATCCGGTTTAAGGTAGCTTGTCTGTAACTATTTATAGTCCCAGTACTGTTTGGGGTTAGGGAAAAACTTATGTTTTAATGAACACTTTTCTTAGAAAATATTACTAATGTTGTACTCATAGTACCCATCGCATAGCTTTAGCTGTCTCAGATGGCAGCTGGTGCTTTTATTACTGTATAAAATATCTCACTGCTTTTGTAATAAAGAAGCTAAAGATCCCACTGCTCTCTTTCTAGGCAAAGGGAGCAATAAAAGTGCCATTTAGTAAACTCTATCCTTTCTAGTTAATAAAATACACTATGTAGGAAGTTAGAGAATCCGAATTGATTTGGTCCTCAGAGTCTCCTAAAATCCAAGAAAAACTGTATTGTCTCCCTAATTGTGTTGATTATTTTACATGGCTTTCAGAATGGAAAATAATTCACACAGAGAGTTCTAGTCTTTAACACTTGAAGGGACATGCAGCCCTTTTGCTTTATGCTGGAGTAAAATCTACATGGGTTTGTGAAGTTGCCCAGGCTGTAATGAGGTCCCTAATCATGAAATACCTGAGTCAATGGTAGCCTTATTTAACCCTCTATTTGAACTCTGGATAATATGTACCAAAAAAACCCAAAACAAACAAACAAACAAAAAAACTTACTAACACTGAGAAATTACGCCACATACTTGCCTGTCCAGGACTTGAAAAAAAAAATCATGGTAAAGCAAAAAAAACCAATAGTCATTTTAATGAAAGCGGGAATGTAAAATGATGCTATATACCACAACACCGTATTTGTTCACTCGTCATCTACTTGGAATTCATGATGGTAAATGTAGGGCTTAGAATGAAGTTTCTTTAGACTCCCTTTGAGAAAAGGGCTTGTTAAGTAAATAAGAAGCATCATCAAGCATTCAGATTTGTTTAAGATAGAGTGAGTAATCATATGTCAAAAGTGTCCATATTCATAAAACAAATGTTAAATGCCAGAGACAGACATAGAGGGTCGACCATTTGAAAATCTTCATTACCTACATTGTATTCTAGGACTTGAAAATATTTTTCCAGCACCATGCCAGGCTAGGAGTAATAGCCCACAAGCTGTTTAAGCTATGGGAAAGTAGTCATAGGAGCATAATCTAGAGTCAGACCTCCTGGATGCTAATTACCCTCACCAGCAAGGCCAAGATGGACAATTTCCTTAATTACTTCATCTGTAAAATGGGCATAATAATATAAACTATCTCAACTGTTTTTATGGAAATTAAAGAGAAATAGGTATTTAGGAAATATATAGATCATCTATTTCCTAACAGGACCTTTAAATAAATGGCTTAAATGTAGCAACAACTCAATATAATTTAACATATCTAGCGAAGATGGAAATACCAGAAATATGCCCAATTTTCTCTCTTTCTCCATCTTTCTCATTCTTTTTTTTTTTTTCAGCAAATAGTTAAAGCATATTATCAATCTTCATGTAACTTTTTCTTTCTTTTTAAAATGTATCACCCTCCCTCCTCTACACACACACACCTTTTAAGCAGTAGAGGTAGATTTGCAAGATTAAAGATTGGAGGCTGAAGCTGAAACTGGGTTGATTTGCTCTGCGTGATAATCTGGAAAGCATCCAAGACGGGTGAAGGGATCAATGGAAAAACTAGGAGTCTAGAGCCTGAAAAACAAGACAATGAAAAGGAGACATGTAAAGGATCCCCACTCGTGCCTGAAGGCTGGATAGTGACTGTGGTAACAAAATAGTTTTGAGGAAGGTGATTAACTTGTTCTTAGTGGTGTGATACAAAATTCTCCCCTATTTCTCTTCTTCAGGGTACAGGAAAATCTACGTGACTGACAAATATTACTGGCGTCAGTGGGTAATTTTTTGGAAACAAAAAGAGGTACCCAGTTCAGGCAAGGCCAAAATAAATCCTTAACTAAAAAAAAGAAAAGAAAGAAAGTGTGACATGGTAAAAAGCCCCATAAACCTGCATACCTCAACCATACCTCGGCTTTCTGTTGAAACTGCTCTCTATAACTCAAATATGAATAAGTAATTAAGGACTGTAATTGCCACCCTACCCAGACAATGTGTAAACAAATGCTAATCTTGACTTTTGTGAACCGCTTAAGTAACAATCAGAATGTCAAAAAGTTCCCTGGCCCTCGGAATGTCCAGAACCCCTCACTCCCACCCCCGCCCCTCACCCTCATCTCCGCCCTGAAGGTGATATTCAGAATCCACTAGCCCTCGGAATGTCTGAAGCCCCTCACCCCCACCCCTGCCCCTCACCCTCACTCCCAAGGTGATTTTTACAGGTATAAAAGTTCTTGAGACTCTTCTTTCGGGGCCACGGGTTGGAGAGACGCGAGTCCTCCGTGGCCGCCGACAATAAAGACCCTGCAATTTGGCATACTTTTGTCTTGGTGTTGACTTTCTATGCTCGGGCCAGTATAACAAAAGTTGATGCAGAAATAAATCAAACCAAATATTAAAGATTTAACATGGCTGGAGACCCGGAGTCCATGCACTAAACAGTTTCCTCTTTATAAATAACAAAACGATCTGCAGTCCTTGAACAACTTTGTTTGTAAGAGCTGCTGCACACTCATGCAGAAACAGAGAGTTTAAAAACAAGACACTCGTTTAAATTTGTTCAGAAAATGTAATTACGTTTCAATTTACACTTTAAATGCTTTAGGTTGCATTATAAAATTTAAAACATTTTTTGCCTGTAATTTGTGTGTGTACATAACTAGTAAGAAAGCCATTTGAATACACTCCTCTAGAGTATAACTTCAATAAGCAAATGAAAATAAGCCTTGATTCTCTTTAGCAGAAACAGCTGCTAATCAGTAACAAATGTAATTATTCTGTTTTATAAAGCCTAATTCATGACCACATGGACAAGACAATTTAAAAATATCTAGACACAGCAGAAAAAAAGATTCTCAGTTCAGGTATAAGGAAATGGCAGCAGTCCAAAGCACTAGTATATGAAAAAAAATCTAATAAAAAGATCACAGAGTTACAAGTCTGGCTTATTTTATTAAAAAGCTGCTACCTCTGATCCATCTGTAAAAGAGAAGGATAATTTAATTTAAGGACAGAAAAGGGGAGATATCCTAAAATGATCAAAGGAATGCCAGATGGTCTGTGTGTTCATTAAGGATATTTAATAGTCTACATGTAAATGCTTAGAATAGAGGTTTTTATAAGGTTGATGTTTCTCTGAAATGTAATTAAATAATTAGTCCAAATTCTAAAATAAGAACTAAAAAGACGATCTTACTTAAAGAGAATAATTGAGGGTATTCAGTGATTTTTAATTACATTGCTAATTAATTTTCTTTTTCATTTTTTAATTGATTATAGGATATTCATTTGCAGTGATTGTTAATTGCTGCTATTACATGAACAGAATATTCATGAAAATATAAATATTCTGTGTTCTTTTTTTTGTCATCACTGCTTATAGTTTTTATAATATACATTACTTATTCATGCTGGTCCTGATCAACAGATGATACATGTAGAACAAATACATGTCTCCATGTGTCACTGTACTTCCTGATCTTCTTGAATCCCACATAGCTTTTGATAGCTAATTTAACACATCTCAGAAACACATGAAATGTTATGTATTTTTCTTGTTAGCAAAGAAAAATATAGTCTATATGAATATTATAAAAATAGTGAAATGCAAACCGTAATGGTTTCGATCAATGAATTAATTACACGTTCTTAGCTTTGCTCTGTGGGATTCTTATCTTCAGTCTGACAGACACAAAATGTGATTGTATTTAAGAAAGTGAAAATAACCACAGTGGCAATTTATTTATGTTTCATTATTGTAAAATGAAAGACTGTCCTTGATAAAGTTTTTTACGATAGATTGCTTTTCCAGAAAACGGAATTTTGTTCCTTTAAATATTAACTTTGAAGTTTGTGGCTATTTTATAGATATTTAAATTAACATGTTTCATCTACTTTCTTGACATTTTCACCAGAGAATACTGAGCATAATTTAAACATTTTTGTTGATAACAGAGGATCAAAAAATAAATCCAAATTGTTTTAACTTTCTGAAATTAAAGAACCTCAGAGGCTAGAAAGTCTTGGTATTATTTATTCTGTGATGAACTTAGCCATAAAGCTACTGGAAATTATTAGCAATCACTATGTCAGAGTTAAATAACTGGGGAGTCAGATTTTCCCTTTAAAGACTTTAGTTTTTAATTCATTATTGCATCAAGTTATTTTCCTCTTTTCTTTTTCTTTTATTTTCTTTCTTTTTGAAACAGGGTCTCACTCTGTCAGGCTGGAGTGTGGGAGCATAAAAAGGGCTCACTGCAGCCTCAACCTCCTGGGATCAAACAATCTTCCAACTTCAGCCTCCTGAGTAGCTGGGACTACAGGTGTACACCACCACACTTGGCTACTATTTCTATTTTTTTTTTTTTTTTTGCAAAGAAAGGGTCTCACTATATTGGCTAGGCTGGTCTTGAACTCCTGGACTAAAGCAATCCTCCCACCTCAGCCACCCAAAGTACTAGGATTATAGGCAAGAGCACCGTGCCCAGCCTGCATCAAGTTTTGATTTTGGAAGTCACTAAAGCACAAAGCACTTTAGAGGAATGGCCATTGGCATGTAGGAAAAACATATCTTAACTGCCTGAGAATAATGGAGGCTTCCACAGTCCATGCCAGAGCTGCAGTTCTAAGAAGTGCTCAGAACAAGTCTGCATTTCAGTCGTGTCCTCTGTATAAGTTCTAATACTACACAGATTAAAGAAACAGGGAAAGATAACAGCATGACTAGTAGACATGCTGTTGTTAAATTCAAGATGTTGCAGAAAGCTTGAGTCTTTAAGCAATGGCACCTGGAGGAACTAGATTCTCTTTGCAATTAAAATATAAGATCTGACACTAGAAAGTTAATAGGTCTTGTGAAAGCAAATCAGTATTTTTCAGAGGTGTGCATCTTATGACAAAAAGAACCACAATAATGAAGAAAAAGTGAACCAAACTGTTGCTGGCACTTCAATAGTTATTTAAGCTAATGCTTCCACTAATTCCCTACAAAAGGGGAATTCAAACAAATCAATAGGGATATAATTCATGTACTTTCATTTATTAACATTCATCCCCTCTCCTTAGAGAACACATGCAGTAATCCCACAGTTTAAAATTCCTGGAAAAGTAAAAATTGTATTGATTTTAACTATGTAGTAAGATCTTAAGTTAGACCATGTTTCTTATTTTAGAGTTTTAAGATCTTATATCAGCTAGGCATAGGTGTGTGTAAATATGCAAACACACATACACATAGATATGTATCATAGTATATGTGATGGGAGAGGGGATGTATTGTGAGTATGTCATGCTTGTACCATCTGTTAGTAAAATGATATTTATTTCATTCTGTAGTGTGGGGTTTATTCTCATTATATTCTTTTCCTGTATTTAATATCTCTAGTTAAAAGTATTTCTTAAAAGCTTTTTACGGCTGGGGGAGAGGGTGGCTCACATCTGTCATCCCAACACTTTGGGAGGCTGAGGCAGGTGAATTCCTTGAGTCCAGCAGTTTGAGACCAGCCAGGCCAATGTAGCAAAACCTTTTCTCTATATAAAATAAAAAAGGCAGGTGTGGTGGTGCATGCCTGTAGTCCCAGCTATTTGGGAGGCTGAGGTGGGAGCATCACCCGAGCCAGGGAGGCAGAGGTTGCAGTGAGCCAAGGTCACGCCACTGCACTCCAGCCTGGGTGACAGAATGAGACCCTATCTCAAAAATAAATACAATTTAAAAATAAAATAAAAGCTTTTTAAGAGAAGCTATTTCTAAAAGAAGAAACTCCACCTTAAACATTAAAAGTACAATTTGTGGTTGGCATCTCATGTAACTAGGCACAGCATTTTGTGAAAAACTTATTCAAATAACTTAAGCAAGAATTATATCTGGTTACAAATTCAAACAAGCTATCCAGAAATGAGTTAAATCTAAGGTTTCAAACCTTTTTGTCTTTTTTTTCAAGAAAATACTAAGTAAATTACATACAGAGTTGTAACTTTCCAAAAAACAAAAAGAAATCTGGATTAGGAAGAGAGTGATTACTGAAGGAGACAGTCTGCCTTAATGATGCTTTAATAATTTCTTATTGGGCATCTGATTTTCTTTTCATATCTCCACAAATGAGTGGTAATATTTTGTTATTCCTATAGTTTTAACTAGAGTGTTTTTACCCTGATATATTATTAGGATATATATTAGAGCATATTTTATAAATTAATCTAAATGCATCTATTTCTCTGCTTTAATTTCCCACTTATGTTTTTAGGTGTGCTGAGTTTCATTAGAAGTATTTGCAATATGTTTTCTCCAATAATATAAATAATTAGTAAAATTGAGCTGGTAAAATAATCAATTCAATGGATCCAAAGTAGATGGTAATAGAATTTGAAAGGATCCAGGAGGTAGAAATAGGGTAGTTTAAAATTTTTTAAGAAAAAAAAAAACATTGACTAATAGATTCACAGAATTCCCACCCTGTATCATTTTGATGCTGTTTATTGAAAGTAAATCCAGAGAGTTGTTGTTGATTTTATCTCTGCAAATGATTCATTGTCACTCTTTCTGAAAGTTTCCCTGTAAATTTATTCCTCTATTCTCACCCATCAGAAAAGGAAGACAAAAGAGAAATTTACCCAAAATCTTTTGTTGGAACAAATTATTACTCTTAACAACTCTCTGCAGTTAGGAACAAGAGGTTTAATCTGTCACCAAAGAATAAATTATTGTAAATCAGATGATGACAAACTTGAAACTAGAGCTTGAAAGTTGTCTGCTCATGAATATTACTAGGAAGTAGGTATGCAAAGAGTTGTATCCTCTTAGCTCTGTAAAGAGTTCCACAAGTGATAACGATTTATGAAAACTTGATTCATATCCTCCGATCACTTTTACTAATTATACTCAAAAGCCAGAAATTGGCCAAAAATAGTTCCATAATTTCAGTGCAGGAGTCATAACCTTAACAAATGCTTAGATTATTTTTTTTTGTATTTTGCTTTTGATGCAGGTACTATGACAGCTAAATAAGCTGTAAAGACCTTCTTTTGGTTAGCAATACAATATGATGGAAATTGCATAAGTCTCCTAGGTCCAGAAATGAAAAGCTGAAGGCACCATGACTGAGACCACTAACCAAGACATATGTAACCATTTTAGAGCCCAAATCATCTTTCAAAGGGATGATAAAATTAAAGCGACCAACTGTGAAATTTTAAAGAATTATCTGACATAGAAAATTGAATTAAAGATTGAATATTATTTTGGTGATAGCTGTTGAATATATGAAGCCTTAAGAAAAAAGCTGCCCTTGACTAAAGCTAACAGAATATAAAACTGTATGTACACTACTATTAAAGAATATAATTAAGAGAAAGATGTGAGGAACGGAATCATGACTTAGAGTAACACTCAAAATGGACCAAAGGTACATAATAAACTCTATAAAATAATCAATAATCAAAATTATCATTCTGTTCTAACTGTACTTTGACATTTATTTAAAATAATTATGTATGACATTCCTTTTGCCCCCTTCTTAGAAAGTCCTAGGAAGCTAGATACAGAATGTCCTAAAGAAATAAAATCATGATAGATGAGTGTAATGATTGTCATGGTAATAAATTAAATTACAAGTATTAATCAAAAGAGTTTTCAATGGTTATAAAAAATGAAAAATTGAATTTTTTATTCAAGCAAATGGTATATAAATCCTAAGAACAAGGCCAAAGCAATCCCACTGGAAGCCACCAGAAAGCCAAAGACTGTGCAATAAGCAACAGAGGATCTTTGCCAATATAGAAGAGAAGTACCATACCACTTCTTTTTGCCGCCTTTAATCCCTTAACTGATAATCGATGAATATGCCAAAATTGTGTTACCTGTAGCCTAAAAAGGCCCTCAATTGCTTCCCTCACTGTCTAGTTCACAATATAAGGTTTTGAAATGGAATCTATTATTTTTGTCATCAGAATGGGAGAACCATCCATTCTCTGCCTCTTATAACATGTGCTCTGTGGAAGCTCCATTTCCATCTCAGATGTGAAGGGCATCAAAGTTTATTTTCCCTCAGGGATTAGGTATGGACCCATCACTCCATCAGGGTCAATGAAATGTTTTCTGAGATATTGGGAAAGTAATGATCACTTTTTATAAGTGGATTTGAACCAAACCCAAGAGTGTGTAGGTCTCATAAATGGAAGTTTTGACTAATATCCTAAGGCAAAATTAATATTTTATTGAAACGTTAATAGTTAGTAGAACTCAAATATAATTAGCATTACAGATCATTAAATAACTTGTCCTTGTATGTCTGGACTGCTATAACAAAATAGCATAGACTTTGTGGCTTATAAACAACAGGAATGTATTTCTTATAGTTCTTGAGTCTGACAAGTTCAAGATCAAGGCACGGGAAAATTTTAGCTTTGGTGAGATTCCACTTCCTGGCATATAGACAGCTGTCTTTTCACTCTTTTCTCACTGTTTCTTATTTATCTCTCAGGAGCCTCTTTATAAGGGCACTAATTACATTAGTAAGGGCTCCACCCTTGTGATCTAATTACCTCCAAAAACCTCACATTTAAAAATAAACACTCACATTGAGGATTAAGTTTCAACATATGAATTTGGTGGGGACCATGAAAATTCAATCCAGGTACTCTTAAACCTTCTGCCCTCTTTAAATATAAGAAGGCCTACCTGCTGAAGTTGGCACGATGATGTATAATCAGGTTTTCTTTGGATAGCTCTGTGAGAAATACACCTTCCTAAAGACAGTGTGGTGGGTGGTAATTTTCCCTTCCCCACCGTAAGCCTTATATAGGTACTTCATTTGGATGACTTGGGGAGGTTGAAATGTGTCTGCCACAGTTATGGAGACACAGTGGGTCAGTGTTTAAATCATATCTGGAAAATCCCAAAGAGCAGGGACAGCTATGAATTTAATAATGGGTCTGAAGGAGAATGTTGTTCCTGTTGGCCAAAAAAATTACATACCTCTACTTTGGCTAAGAGAAGAATTCATGTATGTTTCCTGTGATGCAGAAATGATACATAGAATAAAGAATCTACCTGAAGTAAGAAGAATTCCTAGACAGGAGCTTGAACACACATAAGTAGTGTCTGCACAGAGTACACTCATCAAAATCCAAAAGTTGAGGGAGGTTCAGGCAACCAAAATTAAATACCATGCCTCTGCTTTTGATGAAGTCATGAATAGTATCTCCTAGGGAAATAATCAAAGCAAGCAGCCTACAGGCCCAGAAAGCAAATAATATCTTAAAACCGTCATTGTCAAGGACAAACTAAACTTCATGCACTCTTACTGCTTCTCCAGCTCTATTCTAAATCCATCTCCTTTAAATTCTATCATGAAACAAGTTCTGTCTGAATATGAAATGGAGGCCCCACAGAGGACAGAATCAAATGTAAGATTATAAATAACAGTATTTGTACCCTTGCATCAAGCTATCCTGATACGCAATGTACTCTGGACTTTTCAGTACTGCTAGTAGTACTTAAATTATTTTAGGATGGGCTTTCCTCAGTTTACAGTGAAATCATATTGATTGGGTATGGTTTGGATGATAACTAACTTCTTTCTCCTTAATGTCAAACACTTATATTGACTAAAAATAATACCTTCTGAAAAATATTTCAGATAGCTCAGTTCTCTTTTGTTGTGAAGATCCTTTATACATCACTAATTACAACGATTACAGTGATGACTGTGTACTGCTACAACTACTATTACAATTATTCCCATCACTGCTATTTCTACTACGACCAAACTGATAGACTAATGGCGACAGGTAGAAAGAACATTTCTTTCTCAATCATTTTCTGCCTTCTGTATGTAAGACTGGGATATGCAACTAGTTCCGGATAGTTCCTGGCTGTGGTGAGGTATGCTACTTTCATGCTGAGGTAATAAAACTTTCCTGCAATTTTCTTGTTTCTCTACCTATGCTATGCAATGGGAAGAGGATGAGTTCTAGGATGTGCCCTGATGAGATGGCAGTTCCTCCAACAGTCTGGATCTCTCATTAACTGCACAAAGCAGAGTCCTCTTCCTATCTATTTTAGGCTTTTTTTTTCTTTGAAATGGAATCTTGCTTTGTTGCCCAGGCTGGAGTGCAATGGCGTGATTTTGGCTCACCACAACCTCTGTCTCCTGAGTTCAAGCAATTCTCCTGCCTCAGCCTCCCATGCAGCTGGGATTACAGGTGTGTGCCACCATGCCCAGCTAATTCTTTTTTTTTTTTTGGTAGAGACTGGGTTTCACAATATTAACCAAGCTGGTCTTGAGCTCCTGACCTCAGGTGATCTGCCCACCTCAGCCTCCCAAAGTGCTGGATTACAGGCATGAGCCACCATACCTGGCCTCTACTTTAAATATATTTAGAAATAAGCCACAGATGCCTGTGGATGTATTTTTCTTACTATAACTTCGCCTAACTTACAATAGCAGAAACAGTCAGTGTCCTATTCATATTCTCTCTCTGACCCTGGAGTTCACCTCCAGACTGGTCCCTTATGCAGAGGCAGCTTCCTACCTTTCCATGCTTCAGCAAGCTTCGGGACTGCAGGGAGCTGAGGGTGGTGATAAGTGTGGCATACATTCAGGACAATGATTGTACCACAGGCAATGCTTAACCTGTAGGAAATGGAAATCTGTGGATAAGCCCCTTAGAAGCTCGCTCTTCAGTGGGACGATTCTGAAATATGTTCTGCAGTTCTCAGAGGGTCTCCCGCAAGATGAACTCAAGTTATCCATACTCAATGAACATTCTTTGTGCAATTCAATTTATCTGTGAGCAGGAAGAGTCTGCAGAACCTAGGAGAGTTTATTTTCCATATTGGTGGACCACATTAGTCGTGACTGTTCAATTAGATCTCATTTATTTATATAATCATGGAGCATTTTAACAAAAATTATTTTCTTGTTCTTTGGCTCTTCCAGAATGTACTAGGGAAATCACTGAATATTGTTTTATGTTTTCTTCCTGAGATCATAAACACTCATTGTTCTAAACACTCATACTTTGTATATACTGATTCTACCACTGGCACAGAACGATCATGATTTCAACAATTCTCCAAAAGAAAGCTTTTTCTTTCTCACCGTATTCCATAAACAAATCGTCATATTGCTTACATTATGATGAAAATACAATCTCTTCCATATCACAGATATCAGTATTAGGCTATGTTAGTAATTGGTGAGCTATGAAGACATTCAAATACAAAATTAAGAGCTGTACCTTTTTGCTTCAAACTACAAAACATTAGGCCGGGCGCAGTGGCTCACGCCTGTAATCCCAGCACTTTGGGAGGCCGAGGCGAGTGGATCACGAGGTCAAGAGATCGAGACCATCCTGGTCAACATGGTGAAACCCCGTGTCTACTAAAAATACAAAAATTAGCTGGGCAGGGTGGCGCGTGCCTGTAGTCCCAGCTACTCGGGAGGCTGAGGCAGGAGAATCGCTTGAACCCAGGAGGCGGAGGTTGCGGTGAGCCAAGATCGCACCATTGCACTCCAGCCTGGGTAACAACAGCGAAACTCCGTCTCAAAAAAAAAAAAAAAAAATTTGCAAAATAATAACCAGTTTATAGCACAATAAAAAAACCCTAAACTATTTTTGAACAATTTTCAGAGTTCTAAGAACCCGTCATATTTTTTATCAAACGTGTAAGAACCCATAAAGTGAAAATACAGCTAATATAAATGTTGTCAGAAACTGGAGTTGATGTTTCTTAATTTACAATGGTAGTAGAGAGATGAACATTTTAGATGTTTTCAGGGCACTGGAAATGAAATTAAACCACAGTTGCTCTCAGTTAAAACGCATCACTTCACACAATAAACAAACATTCTACATCCTGGGAGCCAATATTAAACCGACTTGTTTTCTTGTGGTTTAATGATATTATAGTCATTGGACCATAATCTAATACAGGAAATAATACAATTATTGGCCCTTCAAAGCCAATCTCTTCAACTTCCCCAGAAATAGCACACATTTACAGAAAACCATTTGCCATTATTTCTATGAAATATATTCCTCATTTAATTTTTTTTTTTTTTTTTTTTTTGCTAAAATTTAAACTGCAAGTTACATTTCTTTTTCATAGTCAGTTGTAGGGTCATTACGGTGTTAGTCCCTGAACCAAGTCCACCTCTCCACCACTGGTTTCCACAAATCTGGGGGATTGACTAGGTTTTACCTTAATCACAATGTCTCTTTTCTCTTCCTAGTAAATAACGTAGGAATCAGGCTAAGCTTATTGATGGACATAGGGTTGCTTCAGGAATGGAAAAATGACCTTAGTCAAGCAAATGAAATACCAAAAGGTGTTTTCTGAGGGATTCAGGGAGGAATTCTGTCATGCTTAAAGAAAGGCTCAGAGACTATAATTCCTTCTTCCTCTGGACGTTATGTCTTGAGGATGTAAGTCTGTAGCTAAACTGCCCCAGGAACCAGTCCTAGGACATAGCAGAGGGTTGGCCTGACAGAATGACTAAGGAGCAGAGCCAGGTTCATTAGATTGAGACAACTCTGAAACATCTCTAACCACCATTATTCCAGTTTTGTGAATCTTTACGTTTTTGCTCCTACATTTGTAAGAGTTTTGCTTGTTGGTTGGTTATGTGTTTGTTTTTCTAACTTGTGGTTAAAAGTATTTTAGCAGGTACAGAAGTTTTGATTGCATCCTTCACGATTACCTACAAATAATTCATTGTAAAATAATATTTCAGCAATACATAACAAAATGGAGAAAGAGAAATTTCACTTCTGGATGGTGATAGGCTCAACTGTGTCCCCCAAGATTTATATATTGAAGTCCTAAGCCCCCAGTACCTAAGAATGTGACTATATTTGGAGATAGGACCTTCAAACAGGTAAGTTAAAATGAGATTTTTAGGGAGGGCCATAACCCAATTTAACTGGTGTTTTTATAAGAGGAGTTCAAGACACACAGACAGACACTGGAGGTGCACATGCACAGAAGACTGCGTGGGGAGGCAGCAAGCAGTCGACATTCGCAAGTCCAGGAAACAGGCCTCGAAGGAGGCCAACCTTGCCAGCACCTTGAATTTTCACTCACTAGACCTCCACAATCACATGAGCCAATTTCTTAAAATAAATCTCTCTTTCTTTATATGTAAATACATCCCGTTGGTTCTGATTTGCTGGAGAACCTTAAGGGATGGACTAAATGACACCTATTTCTAGAAATAACTGAGTGGCAATTAAAGTTACGATCTGTCATTGCTGAAGCTTAGCATTGCTTATGATCTGTTGTCTATTCAGTCATCCACACACATGTGAAACGACTTCCCTTTTATCTTTAATGAGGTAGAAGAGATATAGAACTCGCGTTACACTAGGGATGTGGCCAGCCTCTTCACTGCCTCCCCAAGCACTGGGTGATATATAAACATAATTAAAACATCATGTAAGAATAAGAAGCGGCCAGGTGCAAGGTGCAGTGGCTCACACCTATAATCCCAGCACTTTGGGAGCTTCAGGCAAGTGGATTACCTGAGGTCGTGAGTTCAAGACTAGCCTGACCAACATGGAGAAACCCCGTCTCTACTAAAAATACAAAATTTGCTGGATATGATGGCACAGGACTGTAATCCCACCTACTCGGGAGGCTGAGGCAGGAGAATCGTTTAAACTTGGGAGGCAGTGGTTGTAATGAGCTGAGATAGCACCATTGTACTCCAGCCTGGGCAACAAAAGTGAAACTTCGCCTCAAAAAAAAAGAAAAAGAATAAGAGGCAACACTGAGCTTTCTTAATACTCCTGTGGGAGGTGCAGTTAGCATGGATGTTAGTATGGAAACATGTTCCTAACTTTTTCTTGCTGAAGGTCTTGCCCTCTGGCAATGCTAAAGAGCCTGGAGAAATGGCTGGAGAAATGGCTCTGATATCTGTTTCTCTCTCTCTCTTTTTCCCATTCCCCACTCTCAGCAACTGCCCCTCTCCTCAGTTTTTTATGTTCTTTCCTTAAGATATTTATTTGCGCTATTATTTGTATTCTTTTTTTTTTAAATTGTACTTTAGGTTCTGGGGTACATGTGCAGATCATGCAGGGTTATTGCACATGTACATACATGGCAAGGTGGTTTGCTGCCTTCCTCCCCCCATCACTTATATCTGGTATTTCTCCTCACGTTATCCCTCCCCACCCTCCCCACCTCCTGCTGTCCCTCCACTAGTCCCCTCCAACTGACCACAGTGCGTGATGCTCCCCTCCCTGTGTCCACGTGTTCTAAAGTTCAACACCCGCCTATGAGTGATACCATGCGATGTTTGATTTTCTGTTCCTTTGTCAGTTTGCTAAGAATGATGGTTTCCAGATTCATCCATGTCCCTATTAAGGACATAAACTCACTTGTATTCTTTATGAAAGAAAGTCTACTACAGATGGTCCCCGACTTACGATGATGTGGTTTAATGATTTTTTAAAACTTTATGGTGATGCTTTGAGTATCCATACAACCATTTTGCCTTTTGCTTTCAATAAATCACACAAGATAGTAAAAAATTTACTATAAAATAGGCTTTGTGTTAGATGATTATGCCCAACAGTATGTAATATAAATGCTCCAAATATGTTTAAGGTTAAGTTATGATACTTGGTAGGTTGGGTATATTAAATTCATTATTTACTTACAATAGTTTCAACTTATGATGGTTTATCAGGACATAACCTCATCATAAATCAAGGAGAATGGGTACTTCTCTTCATGAAATAACTTTGATGGGTGATATTTGCTGTTTGCAACAAATTATGGATATTAGAACCCATGAAATGGTAAAAGCTGAGAGGTATGGAGCTAGGGAAGATGCCCCCTCTTCTGGGAGTCTTGAATCATGTCAACAAAGCATGGTTTGCTCTGCCAGGCTGCAAACCCTCTGAAAGTCATTTGCACATAAGTGCAAATGTATTTTCCAAAGCGGACGCTTACAAGAAGAAGACAGGACCTATTCCAAGTCGACTTTCCTTGAAGAGATAATCAAGAGTATTCTGTAGACAAACACAATGTTCTTTCTGCTGCCTGCCCCAGCTCCAACACTCGGATAACAAAGAACTGGAGTTACTTACAGACAGCAAAGAATGTCGCGTATTATGCTCGTGTCTAATCAGAGACCTGTTTCAAAATTCAGATGTAGTTCTGTAAACCTCACTAGTAATCATTTGTGAGAAATATATCTAGGTGTTTATTGAGCACAACGCTATTACTTTAAAGCAAGCTTGTCCAACCCACAGCCCATGGGCTGCATGTAGCCCAGGACAGCTTTGAATGCAGCCCCAAATTCCTAAACTTTCTTAAAACATTATGAGATTTTGTTTTTGTTTTTTAGCTCATTAGTTGTTGTTAGTGTATATTATGTGTGGCCCAAGACAATATTTCTTTCTCTAATATGGCCCAGGGAAGCAAAAAGATTGGACAGCCTGCTTTAAATAATATAATAAAAATAGCATTATTAATAATCTTAACAGTAACAACGTCTTTTGACATTCTTCTCTTGTGCTGAACACACAGTCTTTCTTTTAATTATAATTTTAGTACCTCTACTACAAAACTATGATAAACATATTGCAAATATTATGAAAATTGAGGGCAGTGATAGTCGATTGGAGGTACTGACATAACTTAGGTCCTAAGTATGTTAGAAATCTGGTTTATAAAATAACGGTCCATGAAATATCCCATCAATACAAAGCAATATAGATCAAGGGCAAATAGAATTGTTCTTGCTCAGATTTAAAACTCTGAAAATGGATCTACTGTTTTTGAAACACACATTACAAAATAATTTATGTATTTGGAAATTGCTTCCACTTTACAGAATTTTCCATATACCAAATAAAGCATAACATTAAATGATAAATATCATCATATTTCCTAATAAACATGTGTATTTCAGAGAAGCATTCACTTAATGTTAAGTGTACTGATTCAAGAATATGGGCTGTTAAATTTCTGTTTATGTGAGCAAGCTGGGCAGGATGACAGCAGGAATGGGCCTATAAGAGGCCATTTAAAGGACCTGTATAAAATGAATCGTAATAGAAAATAAAAATTTCATGCCCCAGTTGTGGGTAATGTGCCTTTATCAGTAGTATTGGCTCTTTATTCTGTACAATGGTCATAAATGTAATATTATCAATTCTTGTCAGACATTACTAAAGGTACTTTAAAACTGTAATGTGTAGCACATGGTACATGCAATTTTCTATGTTCTTATCCTGCTACCAACATAGTATTATGAAATATATGTTAAATGAATCCATCAGCTTCTATTTTTACATTTCTATCATAAAAGTAATTAAGGTTATTCAAAATATTTCAAATTAATAGTAAAGAAATATTCCTTCACAGTTGCATCTGTCAAAAGAAACTGCTCTAATATTTGTGTATTTCTGTATTTGTTCTTATATAATACATGCTTTCTAAAAGTGGAAAAGACAGTGCATACTCTTTCTTCACTAGTTTTTGCCACATAATAATATATTAAATATCTTTTCAGATGAGAACATTTAAAAATATGTTGCATTCATTACATTATAGAGACACATTTAATTTTTTGTGTGGCAAATTCTCTACGGAATAATTTATTGTATGTTTTCTTCAGTTTTTTCTAAAATAAACAATTCTGCATTGAACCTTATCAGGTATGTTTCTAATTTCTAGGGGAGATGGATGGAAATAAATAAATACTTAAATGATTAGGGTGCACAGTTTTCATCCAGAAGTCACGAATGCTAAGATCTGATTTCAAATTTAGGCAGTCTCTCTTTATGGTTGATATTCTATTTAACACCATCTCATTATAATTGATTCATATGAACAAAATGTCTCATCAAACATTTTTTTCTGGTTACAATCTCATCAGCATATGTAATAAGCATTTTACTACTCTTTTAAATAAAAACAGGAATTACAATTTTCTATAATTTTATGAATTTGATAAACACAGTTTCTTAGTCTTTCCATTTTTTTTTATATCTCAGATTTCTAGACAGTTAATTTATTTTTATGTCTTCTTTGATCATTTATCATTTTAATTAAATGATTAATTTGGTTGTCACTTTTTAAGTGTTTAGTTGATAATTGGGAATATTTTTCACATGAATTTTTAGTGACATTACTGGTGTTATCTTCCTCAAATTTGCTCACTCTAATTATCTCCAATTCTAGTTTTTTGCTTCCAACTATTTATTTTACGGCCTCTGAATTTTTGAAGGGCATGAATACACTATTTTTAATTTAGATATTCTGAGCCTTTTTTTTTTTTTTTAACATTTTTGTATCACAGTAGCAATAACACAGCAACAACTGTTTTGATTTGTTTTTCAATAGTTTAGGGAGTACAGGTGGGTTTGGTTACATGAATAATTTATTCCTGGGTGTTTTCTGAGATTTTTGTGCACCCATCCCTCAAGCAGTGTACAATATATCCAGTAGCAGTCTTTTATCTCTCACCCTCCTCCCAAACTTCCCCTCTGATTCCCGAGTCCATCATACCATTCTTAACAATGTTTCTTTAAACAATGTGTGTAGAGTACCCATGTTCATTAGGACACAGTTCTGATGTAGCTAGTGAATGGGTAGGATGTCCTCACTGCTTGGGAGTAAACAACCATTAAATATCTGTCAGACCAATCAGTTTTGGGTACACTTGACCTGACTCATGTCATTTCCAGGCTGGCTCATTTACTTTCCAATTAAGACCACACAGAGCCCTCTGCTCCAGTATTAGCAATGTTTGAGTGGCCACTCCACCAGGCTGGGTGTGGTTTGAAACCTCTGATGTGTTACAGTTGTGTATTACCATTCCATATCCTAGAGTATCGTGATTGATACTAGTAGTTTCAATCATCCTACTTTTATAAAGGTTCATTGAGAAAAATGAAGAGACTATATGTTTTTAATCTTCTACTCAATCCATAACAGAGTTCTATAGCATAACAATATAATGTGGTACATATACACCATGGAATACTACACAGCCATAAAAAACAATGAGTTTGTGTCCTTTGTAGGGACTTGGATGAATCTGGAAACCATCATTCTCAGCAAACTCACACAAGAACAGAAAGCCAAACACCGTATGTTCTCACTCATAGGTGGGTGTTGAACAATGAGAACACATGGACTTAGGGAGAGGAGCATCACACACTGGGGACGGTTGGGGGTTGATAGGAGAGAGACAGTGGGGGGTAGGGAGGGAGGAGGGATGGGGAGGGATAACATAGGGAGAAATGCCAGATATAGTATTCATCTAAAGTAAAATAAATAAATTAAAAAAAAAAACATAATATAAAGGGATGAAGACACTGCTTTTATTACTTCTTGATCTTTACCAGCATTCTTTAATCCCAGGACCAAAATTTGGTCCTCCAACACCAGCACTTATGTTTACAATTCTCTCATCTATCATAAAGTATTTTAGTTTATTTAATATTATGTTCATCAGTCTTTTTTCTGTTGCATTTTTACTCTGTGTGTGTGTGTGTGTAATGTCTTTACATTACATATATACATACATATATATGTATAATGTCTTTCTCTAAGTCTTCCATGCTTCCAACATCCTTTTTGTTTCTTTCACACAGCCAGAACCCATTGACTTTTTTTTTGTAATACTAACTACCACCTCTACATGGACAATACTCACATATGCATCACTTCCAAATAATCTGCCTTCATTTTCAATCCTCTACTGTAAATTCATTGTTTTATCTAAACTAAATGGATGCTGAATTCATCATTTGGCTAAATATTCATTTGGCAAGAACAAAATTGATCTGTTATTAAAAAGCTACTCCTCTGTTTCTTAATTGTCCATTGACATAGGGTAAATTTCACAGTACTCGGATAATCATTAGCACAACACAGTTTCCTTGTCCTTAGCTACCTCAT
The DNA here is from genome assembly GCA_004027835.1 of Alouatta palliata. Taxonomy (NCBI): domain Eukaryota; kingdom Metazoa; phylum Chordata; class Mammalia; order Primates; family Atelidae; genus Alouatta; species Alouatta palliata. The sequence goes on along the minus strand of PVKV010000109.1, from coordinate 249,680 downwards.
CCCACTGTCTGGCAGAAAATTCTCCATACAGTTGAACTAACATGTGTCCTGTTAGCATTGCCAACATTTTCTAGTTCTGTCTCTTCATCCACAGAAAGGATATCACTTATCACATAATAAGCCTACAAATACTGGGAGAAGATCCTTGCTTTCCAAATACAACACTATTGTATTGTCACAATAGTGCATGTGACAACACATAAACAATTTTTCTCTTAGATATTCTGACTGTCAACATCTTATATGTGTTTACCCATTCCATTGTTTGAATTCTGTAGTGTAAAAATAGTTATGCCTCCTGAAGTTACACTTAAATATGCCGTTTTGTTGGGGAGAGAGTTGTCAGAGACAAAAACAGATGATTGCCATTTTAAGGGGGACTTAAAGAGTGTATGTAACATAAAGAAACTGCAATGGGTCAGAGCAATACAAAATTCCAAGAAGTGACTTTGAGAAATTTAGCACAAGCTTGGAAAAACAGTGGAATGTAAGAAGTAGATGAAAATTAAAAGAAATGAGTATCTGAATGCATAGTATGAGACTGCTACTGACCCATCATTTTCTTAAGACACGGCACATACAGATATTCACCAATATGGTCTGTTAGGAAAGGTCATTTACATTTAGGTCAATTAATTTCAACGTATGTTCTATGAAACCTTAGGCTACTTAGGTTTTCTAGTTTCTCTAGAATAAGATTACATACTCTCTTAGGTAACTTATTTAGTGCAAGATTTTATTTAAAAAAGTATAATAGTGTCTTTTGAAAGGTCACTTTTATAGCTTTTAAGAAATATAAATCTGTATTACAAACTGAATTCTATTTCTCATTTTCATAACTACCAGTTTTATCAGATACTAGATAGAGTAAGAGGATTTTCTGAGTGGGGCAATGTAATTACAAGTATATGTATCCAATTATACTTGAAATGTTACCTGTTCTTCCCTGGCCCCATAAGAACTTCATTGACTTGAGACTTCAGAGAGAAATGTCTTTCATTTACATAGGTGTACAGTATATGGGTAACATGAGGGTAATTAACTGAATGGCCTCTGTAATTGGGACCAAATCAATTTTCATTCATTCCTAGTGAAAAATCTACTCAGGATTATGGAACATAATTGAGGATGAATAAAAAGAAAAAAAAAAAGCTAGCAGAATAGATCAGATTCTTTTGTCAGCAAGTTGAATTCAAGTCTTTCAGGATTATTTCAAGAATATGCATGCAGACTGAAATAGCATCAATCTAATTGGCAGCCAATTCACTGCTTTCCACTAAAAAGATATCTGAGTCATAAATTGTGATGAAAATTAAATTTGCTTTCAGAGGCAGAATATCTGATTCAAAAAGTTGTAACAAAAAAATTATAATTCCTTCTCACAAAAGAGAAAAAACTTTGTCGTAATTTTTTGATTCATCATATTTCATTGTCTACTCAAGAGCTAGTCTTGTATTAGTTGTTAATAATGTTCATTTTATGGATTTTTTAAATTTGACAATTATGCAGTTACTTACTGACATAAGATAGAATTGCTATTTTCTTGAATTTTAGTTTTTTATTTCCACAAATATTCACTAAAATTATAACTATAGTAGCAAATTTTGTTCCAATGTGTAATACACACACACACACACACACACATTTATATAATCATTAATGGTTTTTTTTTTTAACACAAATACTGTACTCTATTAAATTGGGGAAGCTATGCAAAAAGTGTTGATATTTGTCAGATTTATTCATTCCTTCTGTTTTTTAGATTTCTTTTGGCTATTTTTGTATGCTTTCTGTTAAGGACACTTCAAATTAAATTTTTAAAATCACCACAGAAATAAATGTTGATATGATTTTGATTGTCACTTCATTGAACTGTGAGATTTGGAAAATATTTTAGAAAATAATTTTGGCATAAATTTTGGAAAATTTATATTCTTGCTTTAACCCTTTCTTATTCATACCTCACCTTAATTTAGGTCTTCCTTTAAACCCTTCAGTAATCCATATATATCTTACACATCTTTTCTTAAATGTCTACGAGTATCCAATGTGTTTTGTTGTTATTATAAGATAGATCTTTCTTTTAATTATGTATCTTAATCCTTTTTTTATTCTTTTGGAAGGTTACTAATTTTTACATGTGGCTCTTATGAGTAGCAACATTGCTGAAATATCTCAGTTCCATGAGTGGAGATGAGAAATTCTTTGGTTTTCTACATAGATTGCCATAAGCCTGGCAAAAAATTCTGATGCATTCTTCTAATCTGTATCTCCTATTTCGTTTTCTTCTTGAATTGCATAGGCCAAGACAGCCAGAGGTTGTTGAATAGAAGCTGTTTAATTAACAAGCTTATTTCAACATCTACAGCAATATTTCAAACAATATTTGCTTTAAAATTTCCAATAGATACCATTTGCCAAATTTATTAAGTTCTATTAATTTCCTAAGTTTGCATAACATTAAATGCTTTATAAAAGAGCATTGTTTCTCATTTTAAGTCTTACTCCTATGAACTATATTTCTAGGTTTTTTTTAGTTTGTATGATCATTGCATTCCATCCACCCTTTTACCTAGAATTTTTGTATGCATACTCATAATTGAAGTAACTTTAAAAGTGTTTTTTACTACTATTGTGTGATAGGGAATGCAAGGATGAATTAAACACTTAAGACTATTAAGGTCACTTTCTCTTTTCCTCCATTTTCTGATACAAAGTGTCAGAATAATACAAAGTAGCAGAATAACAAATTGATTAAGAGCGTGGCTCTGAAACCCACTGTTTGAGTTCAAATTCTGTTTCTGCCTCTTACTGTTATGTGACTGGGTAGATTACTTAACTACCCAATTTCTTTCCCTTGAGTTCAATTTCTTCATCTGTAAAACAAGGATGATAAATGAGTATTGAAAAAAATAAATGAAAAATACATATGAAGTACTTAGGAGAGTGTCCAACACATGGTATGCACTTGATAAACTTTGGCTAATTTTTATGCAAATGTTTGTCAATAAAACACATGAAGATCATAAACAAAAGGAAGTAAATTTACAGTCTGGATAAGAGGTCAAATTCAATGTAGACAGAAGACTTTAGAAAGTTCTATGAAGGCAAAATAAAAGTGAGTGATGTAATGTACTCCCTAAAGATAACAATGGGATACCGCTGTTGATGTTGACCTTTGTTAAGAGGCAGATGCCAGTAACAACTCATTCATGGGATTCGGCTACAGGAAGGACGAATGTATTAATTGATCTATATCTGATAGGAATGGACGGTCAGGGAAGGTGTCTCTGTGTCTGGTGTCTGTGTGTGTTAATGATAAACAATCATAAATGATGCTGGTAAAAACTTTCAGACTCACAGATGGAAAATACAAGACAGAGCATGAGTAGGACAAGAATCTGAAATGTGATGTAAAGAAAAAGTAGGCCAGGTGCAGTGGCTCATGCCTGTAATCCCAGCACTTGGGAGGCCGAGGTGGGAGGATCATAAAGTCAGGAGTTCGAGACCAGCCTGGCCAATATGGTGAAACCCCATCTCTACTAAAAATAGAAAACTTAGCCGGCCATGGTGGTGCACACCTGTAGTCCCAGCTACTTGAGAGACTGAGGCAGGAAAATTGCTTGAACCTGGGAGGTGGAGGTTGCAGTCAGCTGAGATCACGTCACTGCACTCCAGCCTGGGTGACAAAGCAAGACTTCATCTCAAAAAAAAAAAAAAAAAAGAAAAAGTAAAGAAATGTATAAATAGCAGGAATGAGAAAAATGATTGAAGAAGATTAAGACAATTTTGCAGATTTGGTGGCAGAAATTTTACTTATATCCTACTAATGCTTTCTTCTTGTAAATTTGTGAAGTGTAAGATTGATTGTCAAGAGCGAGGAGAAAGCTGGAGATCTAAAAGTTAGATGAAAATGAAGATACATGGAATACTCGTTTTTAAGTATCAAGATTTTTTGAATCTTTCTGTCAGAATTAATCTAATTATACATGGTCTCACTGGATGTTTGGGATTTGTGACAACTGCTTTTTAAACATGTTTTGAAAACAGAAGTTCATGTTCACTGCTGGCACCAGACATGCAGAAGACAGAGATATGATCCCACATTAATGTGACAAATCAAGCATGTTTATTTTAAAGAATTAATCATCGCATGCTCATTAAAGCTGAGTAAATGGCTTCAAAGTCCTCATTTCTAAGATCAATATCTTTTTTATTTTTTATTTTTCTCTAGTGCTACGACAGATAACATGACTGGTTAATTTGATTGATCAAAGTTCAGCAAGGAAAGCAGACCCCATGAATGTTGCTTTAAATAGGAAATGTAATAAGCAATTTTGATATAGCAAATAGGATATTGAAAAGGCAACCTGGGACTGGCAGGAAACTGCTACAACTCTCTCACGTGTGGACAAAAAGGGCTGGAGGTAGAATTAGCAGAGCCCAGAAGCTGAGACTGACAAGAACAGGATCACAGAGGTCAGGGGTTCAAAAATTAGAGAGAAGACATGCTGCCGATACAGATGCTGTCTAACACAAAGAGAGGGAAAAAAAAATACTCCAGCTTTTAGCTTCCTCCTTCTTTCAAATCCCCCATCAATGCCTCCAACTGGCCAAAACCAGCTGCACGGCAACTGGCTGGAGATCCCGAAAAGAGTAATTTTTTGGGCTATCGGAGTCAGAGGGAGAAGGACGCAGAACGGATCTGAGGGCAAATAGGTAAATGGCCAGCATGATAAGCAGGCTCATGTATGTGTAGAAAAACAAATACAACTTATTTATATTGTTAGGTAGATACTTATGTATCTGGCTAAGTGGAACAACGTTCTTATGTCACAAAATTAAGGGTAAGATCTTTAAAAAAAAAGTTCTTGCTAATTATTTGCCAGCTCATAAAATGTCATCAAAATTAGCCATCATCAAGTAGCTTTATCATTAGCTGAAGTTACTGAAAATTAATTCTTGAAAATTAATTAAATTTAGTTAATGTCTGTAAAAATTAAATTGCCAAAAGAGTAATATAAACCAATAGGGGAACTATACATATAGATTTATTCATTAAAAAATAGATGAAAACCTGTGATGGGTTTGCTGTATTTAACCAGATAACATATACGTATATAATTATCTTTTAAACCATATATGCAACTCTTCAAAAAAAACCCAAGCTACTTATGACATTATAATATTTAAAAAGAGAAGAAACTATTTATCACTTGTATTTTCATGGTACTAATACATTAAGTGTAAAACAATAAATTACTTATTAAAAAAGTGATTTTGTTGTTTAAAATATTAGCTGATAGAGAAATTCAATTCTCTTTTTTGTTTGTTTTTTTATTTAACATAAAACCAGAAATTGAATTTGGTCTTATTTTTAGGTCATACCAATAGTAGTTTTAAATGATGTAAATTTAGGAAATTATTTGCACATTCTACTAGTTCTACTGTATTTCTTCTTAACCTTCTGTGGCCCTGTAATCTGTTGAATACCTTGAATGAACAATTTCGTACTTGTTTACAACTGACATATTTTCAGTTTAGAAAATTTATCTTTCTAATATTACCTTGTCTGAATACAGATTCATCTCTGTTTAACATGTAGTTGAATGACACCATTGTATGCCACTTATTGTAAAAGTCAGCAAAAAAAAAAAAAAGTAGGTCTGTTTTTCCTAATGTTAAACAATAGTTACTGCTATTGTGTTTGCCAAAATAATTTGATGGAGAGAGATAAGCGTTTTCAGATATTTTTAATTATTTTACACTGTACTATAATTGCTGGCTTACAGTGGATGCACAATTTCTCAAGGTTATGAATCAAAGCATACACTGCAGATTTTTATAAAACAACTTGTTTTTGATACTTTGCTCAAAACATGTAACATATTTCTGCATGTTATATGGCAATTTAGTCAAAAAAGTTTCAGTAAATTTCTTAATCTTTCATAACTTTAAATATTTCTGTTTTCAGTTGTTGAGTGTCAAAAGGAATCTGGTTTATGAAACTTTAAAATAAGCATATGTTATGCATACATATAATATTTCTATAGTACACTAGATATTTTAAGATCCAAAGATTTACATATATCCTATCACATATGCCAAAGAGACCAATTTTCCAATTGGACAGAAATGTTTTTGATGTTTGTGATTCTTTGAAAAAGCATATATACTATTTTATAGAGTTACCAAATTTCCCAGATTTTCAGTGACAGCCCTAAGTTTTAAGAGGCTATTTATATCTCTCAAACAAACATCAAAATGCCTGGAATTCAAATATATGTAGTGGTCTGTGTTAAGCCAGACATCTTTTAAACACTCTGTAACATAACAATCCATGGAAGTGTGGTAGTGAGATATAGGTAATTAGGAATGATACAAAGTAATTATAATGGCATTTTTAGCAACATTATCATAAAAGAAACTTTGGCTGGTCCCCACCCAAATCTCATCTTGAATTGTAGCTCCCATAATTCCCATGTGTTGCGGGAGGGACCCAGTGGGAGATAATTGAATAATGGGGATGGTTTCCCCCATCCTGTACTCGTGGTAGTGAATAAGTCTCATGAAATTAGATGGCTTTATAAGGGGTTTTCCCTTTCACTTGACTGTCATCCTCTCTGACTTGCCACCATGTAAGACATGCCTTTGCCTTCTGCCTCCCCACTCATGTGGAACCATGAGCTCACTAAATATGTTTTTCTTTATAAATTACTCAGTCTCAGGTATCTCTTTATCAGCAGTGTAAAAACGAACTAATACACTCAATACAGGATTTTGTATCAAGCCAGTTACCACAATAAAATTAATTGGGTGGGGAGAACTCTGAGAAACATTGTAAAACTCATGTCTTGGAATAATCTCACGTCAGGGTAAGGAAGTTGGGTTATACTTTTTTTTTTTTTTTTTGAGATTGAGTCTTACTCTGTTTATCAGGCTGGAGTGCAGTGGCACAATCTTGGCTCACTGCAGCCTCCACCTCCCAGGTTCAAGTGATTCTCTTGCTTCAGCCTCCCAAGTAGCTGGGATTACAGGTGCATGCCACCACAGCTGGCTAATTTTTGTATTTTTAGTGGATACAGGGTTTCACCTTTTGTATTTCTAGTAGAGGCGGAGTTTCACCATGTTGGCCAGAAGGGTCTTGATCGCCTGACTTTGTTATCCTTTTGCCTTGGCCTCCGAAAGTGCTGGGATTACAGGCATGAGCCACCATGCCAGGCTGGAAGTTGGGTTATCTTAAAGTGATTGACTCAGTTACTTCTCATGGCTGATAATTCGTGGGACCCAGACTGCACTCAAATATCCCCATTATTCTAAGAGATAGTTTAATTATTTTTTCTCTTTTCTATTTTCTGTTTCCTCCTTTCCCCTACTTCCTACTTAGCTCTTTAGAAATACAATTATAGCCTTTTACCTTCTCTTCAGCAGACACTCCCCACAAGGCAAGTTCATCTAACTATGGACTTAGAAACCCCAGAGTGGAACCCTGACACACCAGGAGGTTGCCTTGAGAGATAACATTCAATTTACAACCCAAAGTCCCGCTACAAAACGCTCCCATCTGGAGAGTTTTCAGTCACCTCTACAACTCTTTCTGACTATGAAAATGCCAGCTCACCTGTCTGGTAAATAAGGCACTGAGCTAGCATGCAGACCACCTCCCTGCTCACTTCCTCTCCTGCCTTTTAAAAATGGCTTTCTGCTCCGAAAGCAAAGCAGAACCCTTAAGACAGGAAGCCGGTACTGTTTCCTCTAAGATAGTTTTGAAATAAAAGTCACTTTAAATACCAGATCTCTCTCTCCTGTTATTGGAATCTGCAAGAGGCAAGCAACTGAACCTGCATTTTGTTTCCAGGGCATAATGAAAAGCGGGGGCGAAGGGCAGGAGCAGGAAGTCAGGGTCTCCTTCCCATGGGCCTTCCACCCAACAGCCTGAAAACCGCAATGGACTGCATCCCAGCTGAGACATGCTCTGTGTCTGGATGGGAGTGGGCAAATGGCCACTGATGAATGCACCATTGAGGTAACAGCCTGGGCTGGGGTTAGGCACTACCTGTCCCTACAGGGTGCTGGGCACCTGTCTCACCCTCCCAGTATGTGTGCTGAGGCCCACAGTAGGGGAAGGGGTGCAAAAAAGTGAAATGCATATGTATACTTCCTTTCCTCCTTCCTCATTACCCTACTCCATGGCCCTCCCCAACCACGTCCTTTGCTTTCCCCAGGGAAGAGAAAGCAGCAGCAATTGCTAGGAGGGGTTGAAGAAAAGGCAGCCAAGAAGCTATCCAGGGTAGGTCATGCAAGACTCTAACCCCCACATTTCAATCCACCCCTCATGCTTGGTTGTTCCAATGACTTAACTTACAAAACGCAAATTCAAATTCAAGGAGAGCATGATTAAGAATTTAAGGCCAGTTATGGCTCATACCTGTCATCCCAGCCCTTTGAAAGGCTGAGGTGAGAGGATCTCTTGATCCCAGGAGATTGAGGCTACAGTGAGCCGTGACGGTGCCACTGCTCTCCAGCCTGGGGGACAGAATGAGAGACCTTGTCTCACATAAATAAATGAATAAAAATCAAGATGTCTCTGAAGCTGCCCTTAACGGCAGAGCATTCTCCCACATTTATAGAAAAGTTCTCAGGCAGGTTATGTGGATACTGAAAGGTTTTTGGAGCACAACGTGTATGATAGCACCTTTTATGGGAATAGAGCACATTAGTTTGAGAAGCCCCATGTAAATATTTTTATTTGTCGGAATTTAGAAGAATACCAAATGAGCAAGGTTTGCCCTCAAAATAGAAGCACTTTAAAATAAAATTGTAGATCATATGCTCATTACCATTCAGACTTTGTACACCGTACCCTAAAACATGACTAACGCAGGCCCAAAACTATACATGTTTATTTAGTCAAGAAGGAGGATGTATCCAGGAAAAAAAAAGTACAAATCAAAGAGCATCTGTCACCTGAGCTTTTTCCAAAAGGGGTTTTCGGTACATCAACATTTAGACATGAAGCAAGGAGGGACAAAAGGGAGGGAGGATAGGCCGTGAAGCAGATGGTTACAATCTTGTAAAGCTCTGATAAGCTTCAGTAAATCTACATTTTACACGTGAAAGGAGAAAATGAGGCCATGACACAGGGCTGAGAAATTACAGCTATCTGTGAACAAGAAAAAAAGGCACTTTCTGCCTGACTCAGTTCCCAAGCTTAGCATTTCCTTTAGTATAGTGAGTATGAGTCCTAAGATTCTATTTTCTTTCACAGCTCAAGTACAGAAAACAGAAAGATGTATGTAAATTTTAAAATTTGCCCAAAACTTTGGAAGTCAAATGTTAAAACCTATCACTTATCCTTGATTTTGTATCAAAGGGTTGATGTGGGGACTATGGGTGGAGGACTTCCAACAAACTCATCTGGAAGAAGCAAAGGATCTTTCAAAAGTACTTTCATCTATTAGGTGAATGACAGTCATTTTTATGACCCTTCTGAAGATAAATGTTACTTTATTTATTTGCCAAAACAAAAATGGGAGAAAAAAAATCTGCAGATTAGAAATGGTTATATAGACTTAAATATTCTTAATGTCAGGATATTAACAGTTTTAAAATGAGGACATGTAAAGTTTCACGTAATTAAATATGTAAATTAAAAAGAAGATATAAAGCAGTGAGAGATTAGTAGTAGTTTTCACTCCTCAAAAGATTCGCTATAAGATTACACAAAATGATTATCTATTCAAATACATTTAAAATTCAGTTTGACTTCTGAAAAAGAGTGAACTCTCTCCTTCAGAAATAGATCTGCAGTTTACATATATATATATATATATATATATATATTCTTGTCTTTTTCATTTTTATTTAAATAGAATAAGGCAGAGAAAGAAGTCTTAATCATTGAGATTAATTTGATTTAAACATATAATAATATAAATTCATTGCTAAATTTAAAAAGACAAACGAAGATAGGATTAGTAAGGTGAACTGTTCAGGAATTCTCTGCACTAGCAGTGCAGAAGAGCAGATAACTAGCGCTGCTCGGCATTAATCCCAGGAATCACTAGCAGTAGTGGGGCGCCACCGATCTAACGTGAGCACAGGTGCTTTTTGACAAACGTTACTAGCATGTTCAACCGCATCATGTTCTGGCACTATATTTTGAATGACACTAATTTATTAAATAAATTGTATATATTCAAAAAAAGACAAATGAAATAAAAAATCATATTGAAGGTAGATAAGCATTCTGTGGATTTTATAAGGCCTTCTCACTCAGGTGTTGTATAATGCAAAATATTGCAGAAGTGATAACGCTTAATTTAGGAATTTCATTTAATATATAAAGATCTTGTGAAAGAATAAAAAAATCTCAGATCCCGAAATCACTAAGCCAAGGCAAATCTGCCTCCCATTTTATTCCATAGTAAGATAGCTACGAAGATAAAAAACCTACATAAGGAAATTCACAAGGGAAATTCCTTATGGGCCTCAAGATATTAACGGTAAAACAGTTCTGCTGAAGTTCACCCTGGCAACGTAAACTGACAGCTTATCTTCACAGCTGCTGGACAGAAAGTCATCCCTCTGCTCACCTGAGACAAATGCATATTCCATTGCTTCCTCTGCCCTACTGTTTATATAAAAGTGCGGATTCACTGAGCCAGTCTAAACTGTGCATTCAGTGAAAAGCTGATCAAGGACTCAAAAGAATGCTTAACCTTTTCTGCTTTTCTACCTATGACCTGGAAGCCCCACCAATACCAAACCAATATGTACCTTACACAGATTTATTGTTGTCTCATGTCGTCCTAAAACATGAAAGCAAGTTGTACCCCGATTACCTTGGGCACATGTCATCAAGACCGCCGAGGCTTGTCATGAAGGCATCCTTAACCTTGGCAAAATAAACTCTCTAAATTGATTGAGATCTGTCTCAGATGATTTCCGTTCACAATCTTAAGGCATTTGAAATGTTTCATGTATAACACTTGATTCTAATCGTTTCTCTGAAAAGTTATATAATTGGCCATTCTGAAGACTCTCTGCAAAAAACTGACTTTTAAAATGCATCACTTGTTTATTCATATTACCTAGCAATCATTTATTTATGAATATTTAATTTTAATGAAATCCTTCATAGTTCTTTCAGAGTGGGTCTATGTGTTGTAAAACTTTAAGATTTGTTTGTTCAAAGTGTTCTTTCTTCTTTGTACTCTTGAACCATAGTTCAGGCAGGTGTCAGCTTCAGACCTGGAAGTGATTTTCTCTTGGTACTGCAACAAGCAAGAACACTGCTTCCCATTGTGTGTTAGCCTTGATGAAAAGTTAGACATCGCCTTCTTCACTGTACTTTTGTAATTTATATGTCTTTTCTCTCCATTTACATACAAATATACACACTCTGTAATTTCACAGTGGTACAGTTAGATGTGTGCTTCAACCCCAAGACCCCAGTGTTGCTTCAATTAAAAACATTCAAATCCATTGTCAATTTTTGATTGCTTCATTCCTCCACCTCCTCTTGATCTTTTCTTGATATTATTTTCAAGTCTCTCAGTCAACCATTCCTGGATATTAACTTCTGTTTCATATTACATCTCTACAGACTACGTTCTAAAAAATTTCTTAATGTTATCTTAAACAGAGACACCACTTAAACTGTGCTCTCTAGTAATTATTCTACCAGTTGAGGGATTTTTTTTCCCCGTTTATTAATTGAATGGTTTTTAATTTATTTTTAAATTTCTAATAATTCTTCCTGTTCTTTTTCCTAACCTAGTAAGTGCTTCTGTTTAATAATGCCTGTTTCTTTCTCAAAGATATTATTATTATTTTATGCATTGGAGAAAATAAATGTGGATTTGTTTTATTTAATTGCTAATTAATTTTTGCCTTCCATTATAAAGTAAGTAATTATTGACTTGCCTTGCAGGTTTTGGAATTTTATATTGCAAAGTCTTCTTGAAGAGCTGTTTCCTCCGCCTTGTCACTCTCTTTGTTTCTTTTATTTTTCTCTCTCTCTCTTTGACTCTCTCTATCCAAATGTTCTACAGTTTCTTCCAACTAACAATTTTGTATTCAAATACAAAGTTAGTATTTATGCTGGCAGATTGGGGGTAATATTGGCATTAGAAATATAGTTACATGGCCGCTTGCTAAAGGGAAGTTTGGCCGGGAACCTCTCCATAGACTTTGTTTCTTCCTGATACTCTCTGCAAACTCTGCTCTCCCTGATATATGCAGTAGCCCCTCCTTCTTGAATTAGCTATAGTCTCTCACTCCAGAGACACCCTGAACCTTGGCAACTGCCTTTCTGTTTGGGAAACTCTGCCCCAGGCTGTTTTCTAGCAGTAAATCTGGAATGGGTCTCCAAGTTTACAAGAATTAGTTCTAGTTCTGTTACCCATGGATACCAATTCATAGTTGCCTGAAAGTTTTCTTCCCTGGACCCCATTGGAAACCGACTTCAATCCTAATTGTTGTTTTTGTCCAATTTCTAGCCCTTGGAGATGTCTGTTTTATTTTTGCCTGGGCCGTGTCAATATTTTTTCTTTTATATGTTTTCTAGGATTGTTACATGTTTTGAAAGGGTCAGGGGATGAAGTAATTATACTCAAAGTATGAAATTACAACGCTTTCTGTATTAAAGCCTTGCAGATTATAAAATGAGAAAACACCTAAGGTAAATTATTTAATATAATGTTAAAGGTGTTAATAATGATTGAAAAAACAAAAGCTACCACCTTTGTGTGGATGGCCATGCTCCCGTGCCTATTGCTCTGGGTTAATTCAAAGATTATGCCATAGGAATCATATATGAATCTTGTAATACTCTTGTATTTATGTCCATTTTATAGGTGAGAAAACAGGTAAAGTAAGCAAAGTAACCTGTATGATGTCAAAAAACTGGGAAGCAACAGAACAGAAATTCGGACATTCACCTAATTCTAAAAGGGACACCTTTTTTATGATACCATGCCATCTCCCTAAGTGTTGATTAAAAATTTAAAGATGTATAACTCTATTTCAATGAAGATATTTCTTATTTTGGTTTATATGTATATGTAATATAAATACATATGTATATATACATATAAATTAAATCTATCTATCTACCTACCTACCTACCTGCCTACCTATCTAAAATAGTCCACAAATTGTTTCCTAAGCCAAGAAGCTCTCTACCATTTTGAAAAATGCAACGGCTGAAAAATGCTTTTAGTTTTACATCTTTTTCTTAATTCCTAACAAAAGTCATGATCATTAAAATCAAGTTGAAATTAAAATGAAATTACCTTTCATTGTCAGAAAGATTAGGGACTCAATTTTTCTTTTCCTAGCTTGGAACAATTTAAAAAACATTGTAGTTAAGAGTTTTTTTTTTTTTTTTTTTTTAATATATATACTATTTATTGCATTTTAGGTTTGGGGGTACATGTGAAGAACATGCAAGATTGTTATATAGGTACACATGCACACGAATGTTCATTGCAGCACAGTTTACAATAGCAAAGAGTTTTTAGACTTTGGCTAAAACTCAACTGTGAAGCCATCTGTAATAGAGACTAACTAATTGCTCAAGAAACTTGTTTTTTCCTCTTGGATGCACAGCTGAACGTCCATGATTAGCCCCTCACGTGGAGATGTGCCTTACAGTTGAAATGTGAGCTGAGGCGACGGGGTGCTACTGAAGCAGTTTAGAGTGGACCTATCTCCCCTAAACAGCCTCCTCTCCTAATTGCTGCCTGCTTGATATCTGGGTGAACTCAGCCAATTCTTGGAGAAGAGCCACAAAAGAGACTCCCCCAACCAGACCACCACAGACTTTAGTTAGGTGGGAAGTAAACTTTTCAACCACTGTGGTTTTGAAGGGCGTTATAGCAGAGAATGTTAATAATTAGCATCTATAACAAATCGTATATTCCTAGAATATTTTACAATTGTAAATATGTCAGACATTTTCTTATCTATTTAAATTTTTCATTTCTTCTTGATATTTTTAATATAATTTTGCTATGAAAATCCCCCATTTTCTGTAGATTTTCTAATGCATTGCCACATATTTGTCTACATAATACATATTAGGATGGCACAAAAGTAATTGTGGCTTTTGCGATTAAAAGGAACAAAAATCTCTAAAGAATACAAGAAAAATGCTCATGAGAGAAAAACCACAATCACTTTTTGCCATGGCAAAAACTGCAATTACTTTTACGCCAACCTAATATTACAAACCCTAAATAATGTATTCAAAGCAAAACCATAAGCCAATCTCTCTTGTGAATATAGATTTAAACATTGTATTAGAATCTAGAAATACCTAATAAGAGCAATTATCCAATACCAAGCTGGATTAATTCCAGAAAATCAAAAGTAGTTTGATACATCAGAAAATATGTCAATATGCAACAGATGCATGAATATGACTTGAAGAAATTGTAACTTTCTACCTGGCACGGTAAGTTGTGTCACCCTCGTAAAATTTGTGTGTTGAAGTCCCATTCCCCAGTATATCAGATGGGACTGTACTTATAGCTAGGTTCTTTAAAGAGGTCATTAAGTTAAAATGAGTGGGGCCTCATTCAATATGACTGCTGTCCTTAGAGTAGAGGGCAGTCACACAGACACACACGGAAGGAAAACCAGGTGAAGACACAGAGGGAACACAGCCACCTACACTCCAAGGAGTGAGACTACAGAGAAACCAATCCTGCTGACATCTTAATCTTGGACTTCTAACCTACAGAACTGTGACAAGATAAAATTCTGTTATTGAAGCCACTCAGTCTGTGGTTCTTTGTGATAGCAGTTCTAGCAAACTAAGATACTACTATTCCTTATTTAATGTTTACATTTTTCAGGGTAATAATTCAGACCAATAATTGAAAATTGGTCACATCATTAACTGTTCTCTTCATTTTTGGATGATAAAAAGTTGTATAATCACTTTAAGTCACAACACAAAATTTGGATTAAATAATCATCTATTAATTAATATATTAATACATGAATCAATCTGCTTCAATGCCATTTGAGGCTACAGCTTACTCTCCCTCTTCTAAAGGCCCAGAGGCATAGCTGGCAGATACATTAATTAGTAAAAGGAAATGCAGCTATCTTCCGCTCCCTCCCATCTCACCTGTTTCTTTAGTTTCCAGCTGCAGTTTTGAACATTACAGGAAGAAAGGAGAGAAAAATGGTAAGGTGACAGAGTACTTCTGACTTGACTAGATATATTTCATGCTCTTTGGGTCTGGGAAATGGACAAAACTGATTTTTCTCTCATGAGCATTTTTCTTATATTCTGTAGAGATTTTTGTTCCTGAGAATCTTTCACTTGCAACTTTCATGTTATGAATGACATATTCCATTTTCTAAACCTTTGATTCACTCATGGTTCACATCACATGCATTCATGATGGTTAAGTCTTTCCTAAACAACCTACAGTTATTTCCTATAATATGTCCAAATATCCCTTTACCCAAAAAACCTTGAGAGTGCAGAATTATCCTAATCCACTTACCAGACCCTGCTACCAAAATGGTGTGTCGTATAGTAATTTTGAGAAATGCTGCATGTTATACTCTTTTTGTAAATTTTACCAGTATCTGTTAGTACATTAAATGTATTCAGTAGATACATCGTACAAAATCTATTTAATTTTGAACACCTAACTCAAATGTATTAATGCATGGAAATTATTGTATGCTTATCCCTTATTAATCTCCTGTAGAAAGAGCATTCTCTGATATAGCAGAGATAGTCAACACGTGTATATTTAGAAAAACATTGGTTTATAAAAATTGATTTCATTGCATACTCTTTCTTCTATTTTCACATCTCCTTGGAGCATTCCATAAATGCAAATTATGTAATGATACCAATTTTCTATTAAGCTCATTCTACAGTGTTTGTTAAAAATTTGCTGCTTGTATGTACTCCACATGAATTTTGTGCATGAAGTCAACTGACAGCTTATTATATTTTTAGTCTCTGAAGATGAACTATTTTCCAAAAAATACTTGAGGCATACAAGGATGACACGCAAATTTGTGAAGCATTCCATATTTTTAAACAGACGGAGAAACATTCCATGCTCGTGGTTAGGAAGAATCAATATTTTGTGAAAATCACCATACTGCCCATAGATTCAATGCTAACTCCATCAAGCTATCTATGACCCTCTTCACAGAACTGGAAAAACCACCTTAAACTTCATATGGAACCAAAAGAGAGCTCATATAGCCAGGTAAATTCTAAGCAAAAAGAACAAAGCTGGAGTCATCAAACTACCTGACTTCAAACTATACTACAAGGCTACAGTAATCAAAAGAGCATGGTACAGGTACCAAAACAGAGATATAGACCAAAGGAACAGAACAGAGGCCTCGGAGGCAATGCCACACATCTACAACCATCTGATCTTTGACAAACATGACAAAAACAAGAAATGGGGAAAGGATTCCCTGTTTAATAAATGGTGTTGGGAAAATTTGCTAGCCATGTGCAGAAAGCAGAAACTGGACCCCTTCCTGACACCTTACACTAAAATTAACTCCAGAAGGATTAAAGACTTAAACATAAGACCTAACACCATAAAAACCCTAGAAGAAAATCTAGGCAAAACCATTCAGGACATAGGTATAGGCAAGGAATTTGTGACTAAATCACCAAAAGCAACAAAAGTCAAAATAGACAAATGGAATCTAAACTCCAGAGCTTCTGTACAGCAAAAGAAACAATCATTAGAGTGAACCAGAAACCAATAGAATGTAAAATTTTTTTGCAATCAACCCATCTGACAAAGGGCTAACATCCAGAATCTACAAAGAACTAAAACAGATTTACAAGAAAAAAACAAACCCATTCAAAAGTCAGTGAAGGCTATGAACAGACACTTTTTAAAAGAAGACATATATATGAGGTCAACAAACTTGAAAAAATGCTCCATCACTGGTCATTACCGAAATGCAAATCAAAACCATATCGAGATACCATCTCACGCTAGTTAGAATGGCAATCATTAAAATATCTGGAGACAACAGACGCTGGAGAGGATGTGGAGAAATAGGAACACTTTTACACTGTTGATGGGAGTGTAAAGTAGTTCAACCATTGTGAAAGACAGTGTGGCGATTCCTCAAGGACCTAGAAATAGAAATTCCACTTGACCCAGAAATCCCATTACTGGGTATATATCCAAAGTATTATAAATCCTTCTATTATAAAGACACAGGCACTCATATGTTCATTGCAGCACTGTTTACAATAGCAAAGACCTGGAACCAACCCAAATGCCCATCGATGATAGACTGGACAGGGAAAATGTGGCACATATACACCATGGAATACTATGCAACCATAAAAAACGATGAGTTTGTGTCCTTTGTAGGGACATGGATAAACCTGGAAACCATCATTCTCAGCAAACTGACATAAGAACAAAAAATAAACACTGCATGTTCTCACTCACAGGCGGGTGTTGAACAATGAGATCACATGGACACAGAGAGGGGAACATCACACACTGGGGTCTGTTGGGGGAGACTAGGGGAGGGATAGCGGCGGTTAGGGAGTTGGGGAGGGATAACATGAGGAGAAATGCCAGATATAGGTGATGGGGATGGAGGCAGCAAACCACATTGCCGTCTATGTACCTATGCAACAATCCTGCATGTTCTTCACATGTACCTTAGAACCTAAAGTGCAATAAAATATATATTTTTAAAAAAATAAATAAAAAATAATTTTAGTTGCTAATAGTTATGGTCTACTGTTGAGCTTCCCATATTTCAAAATTGAAGGGTGACATTCAAAGGTACTACTTAAAATAGAGCAAATTCTTTGGTAAAGAGTGTCTTTCATTTATTGATATTCAAATGCTGTTTTTATTCTCTTTAGGTCTAGCCCTTGCCCTTTTGCCCATCCAGAAAAACTTTCTTTTGCATTTCCTTTTCTTCACTATGTCTTTTAAGTTTCAATTCAATGAAAAACTAGCCCCTGTTCAGCCTAATTTCTTGACTACATTTCCAGGACAAGCATTCACCATGTTATATACTACTTTTACAATTAATTTCAGTAGTTTCACCTATGTATGTCTTCCCTACCCTAAAGAAAAGGATACCTACTTTTACTTCTTTTTTGGGCCACTCAGTAATAATAGGGTTGAAGATAAGTATACCATAGGCACATCATAATTATTTTCTGGCAGAACCATCACCCTTGGGTAGAGCATCACCCTTGGGAGGACATATTCTGGAGCCAGTTAGCCTGGGTCCTAATCCCAAATAGCTCTACTAGAGTATGACTTCTAGAAAATTAATTATTACATTTCCTTATTTTCAAGAAAATAGGAATACCTATAATGCAGCCTTATGGAGGAAAATAACTACAATGATTCAAGCACGATACTTAGCAAAGTGCTTAATACCCATGGTTACTATTATCACTATGCATTATAGGTAGAGTTGGTGATTGCTGCTGCCATTTCCCATTCACTATTCTATTTCCATAGAATATAAACAAGTTAACTGGTCCCTAGGAAAATGTCAGACATAATAATAGACTCGGGTGATATTATAAACCCTACAAAAATATGTAGAGCCAACTTTGCAATGAGAGACTATTAATGTAATTTTTTAAATGTCCTTAAGAAAGCATCATTGAGAAAACCACTATTGCCGGGTGTGGTGGCTCAAGCCTATAATCCCAGCACTTTGGGAGGCTGAGGCGAATGGCTCACGAGGTCGGTTGTTCAAGACCAGTCTGGCCAACATAGTGAGACCCTGTCTGTAAGGAAAATACAAAAAATTGTCCAGATATGATGATGGTGTATGCATGAAATCCCAGTTACTTGGGAAGCTGAGGCAGGAGAATCATGTGAACCCAGGAGACGGAGGTTGCAGTGAGTCAAGATCACACTGCTGCACTCCAGCCTGCTGACAGCATGCGACTCCATTTAAAAAAAAGAAAAGAAAAAGAAAGAAAAAGAAAAAAAGAAAAGCCATTGTTACAGCCATAATATATCACAGAATTGTGTTGCTACTAAAAATGATGAATGAATGATCATTGCTGTAATTATGTAATTTATGTAACTTTTCATTCTTTCATTAGGCTATTACAAAATTCAAAAAAGTAACGTATCTCAATTTTACAAAGAAATATTTTATTAATTACATTGCTTAAATGTATGTTTAAGTAATTATCTTATATAATTGGGTATTAAAACATGCTTTTAGTTTTATGAGTAAAATTTTAAATATTGTTTATAATATAGTATTTAAAAACTTTTAGTGTAAAGGTAAAAAGAAAATTGAGAAATGAGTAACATGTGTCCAGTATGTGGCAAATCATTCTTTAAATATATCTCATTTACAAATGACCCTATCATTATCTAGAACTATATTTTTCTATGTTGTTTATGCTACAGTGAATTAGGAGAAATGTGACAAGGGACCAGTTGTGGTAATATGGTAATGAAGACTTTAACAGATGTCAGCAATAATAAGAGACTCGAATAAAGTGCATGTATGAAAAAAAACTCATCATCACTGGCCATTACAGAAATGCAAATCAAAACCATATGGAGATACCATCTCATGCCAGTTAGAATGGCAATCATTAAAAAATCTGGAGACAACACATGCTGGAGAGAATGTGGAGAAATAGGAACAGTTTTACACTGTTGGTGGGAGTGTAAAGTAGTTCAATCATTGTGGAAGACAGTGTGGCGATTCCTCAAGGACCTAGAAATAGAAATTCCATTTGACCCAGAAATCCCATTACTGGGTACATACTCAAAGGATTATAAATCATTCTATTATAAAGACACATGCACACATATGTTCGTTGCTGCACTGTTTACAATAGCAAAGACCTGGAACCAACCCAAATGCCCATCGATGATAGACTGGACAGGGTAAATGTGGCACATATACACCATGGAATACTATGCAGCCATAAAAAATGATGAGTTCATGTCCTTTGTAGGGACATGGATGAAACTGGAAACCATGATTCTCAGCAAACTGACACAAGAATGGAAAATCAAACACTGCATGTTCTCACTCACAGGCGGGTATTGAAGAATGAGAACACATGGACACAGGGAGGGGAGCATCACACACTGGCGTCTGTTGGGGCAGTAGAAGAGGGACAGCAGGGGGCGGGATGGGGAGGTTGGATAGGGGTAACATGGGAGAAATGCCAGATATGGGTGATGGGGGGATGGAGGCAGCAAACCACCTTGCCATGGAAGCACCTATGCAACAACTTGCATGATCTGAACGTGTACCCCAGAACCTAAAGTACAGTAAAAAAAAGCTTCCAAAAAAATAAATAAATAAAAATAAAATAATAAATGGCTGACTTCAGCTGCTATGGTGGGCCTGATTTCATTGAAAATGGTGTCTGGAACTGATTTAGTTCTTAATAATAAAGTTTAAATAAACCTACTGAGAAATTGTTAAATCACTGGAATATTTTGCAAGTCAAAACTTTACAGACAGCAAAAACTTTTAGAGTGCATGGATTATATAAAACAAAAACCAAAAATGTTAGCTGGGTGTGGTGGCACATGCCTGTATTCCCGATTACTGGAGAAGCTGACACATGAGAATCCTGTGAGCCTCGGAGGTGGAGGACGCGGTGAGCTGAGATGGCACCACTGCTCTCCAGCCTGAGTGATGGAGCAAGACTCTTTCAAAAAAATAAATTAATTAAATAAAATAAAACAAATGAAAAAAAAAATAAAGTTGCAAAAACAAAACATCTAATTATAAGAACACCTTTTATAGTCTAAAACAGAAATTGCTAATCTGCATGTTATCACTTCAGAATAAGACCCTTGGCTTCTCATTTCCATTTAATGAAAGAGTCATTGCTTACAAAATATTTAAAATAAAGCTTAGTACCATATAAGTGTCACACACGTCTCTATAATACTAATAAGTATTATTATTATTTACTG
Organism: Alouatta palliata; assembly: GCA_004027835.1. Classification (NCBI taxonomy): domain Eukaryota; kingdom Metazoa; phylum Chordata; class Mammalia; order Primates; family Atelidae; genus Alouatta; species Alouatta palliata. The sequence continues at coordinate 228,708 of PVKV010000109.1, read as the reverse complement.
AACATCTGGAGTATCTAATTAATGCAAAAGCACTAAAATTTTTAGCACTGTTCTTCCTTCAGTCCTGCTGTGGATTGAATTCTGTCTCCTGGAAAAGATACATTCAAGTCTTCACCCCTGGTACTTAAGAATGTAACTTTATTTGGAAATGGGTTCATTGCAGGTACAATCAGGGTAAGAAGAGTTCATGTTGGATTTAGTTCAATATGCCTATTGGCTTTATAAGAGAAAAATTTGGACACAGACAGAGAGATGATAGCCATGTGAAAATACAAACAGAAATTGAAGTGATGCTGCCACAAGCCAAGGAACCCAGAGGCCTGCCAGAAGCTGGAAGAGGCAAGGAGACATCACCTCGTAGAGATATCAGAGGATAAGGCCCTACCATCTTTTTTTTTTTTTTGAGATGGAGTCACACTCTGTTGCCCAGGCTGGAGTGCAGTGACATGATGTCAGCTCACTGCAAACCGCCTTCTGGGTTCAAACAATTCTCCTGCCTCAGCCTCTTGAGTAGCTGGGTCTAGAGGCACACACCACCACGCCCAAGTTATTTGTATTTTTAGTAGAGATGGGGTTTCACTGTGTTAGCCAGGATGGTCTCCATCTCCTGACTTCGTGACCTTCCTGCCACAGCCTCTCCAAGTGCTGGGATTATAGGCGTGAGCCACTGCACCCGGCCCCTACCATTATTTTAATGTCAGAGTTCTAGCCTGTAGACCATGAGAAAATATATTTCTATTGTTTTGAGACTTCTAGTTTGTGGTACTTCCTTAAGGCAGCCCTAACAAACTGAGGTGCATCCTCCCCCACTTTCCTCCAAAAGAAGATATATCAGAAAATACACACAAATTAAGGTAAAACAGTATAAAATTACAAACTTAGAAACAGTATATCTGACACTTCTCGCACATACAACTTCCTTTCTTCTGCTGAAAATGTGAAGTGGGTCAGTTTCATCAAAGTGTGTGTATGTTAGGGAGGAGAGTGGATAGAAACTGCATTAACAGTAACATTCGATGAAAATAGAATTCTCTATATTTTGTTAGATTATAGTAATGTATTTCATCATAGTATGTTTTATTATTCTGACACAATTCCTTTTTAAGAACAAATTCAGTTGTGCTAATATTCTGTTGTATTTAACAATTCAGATAGCTTCCAGAAAGCCACTGTTGAACATTACTTCACCAAAACAGAACTGATTATCTCTGTATGATAAAATGAGTTTCTGGAATTACATGATTTCGAGCATTTCTAGAATAGTTTATAGGAATATCCTTTGCCGGACAATTCCAATTTAATAGATAGCAATTTTGATGTTATAAGAAGTTAATTCTAAGTTAGCTGGGCATGGTGGCTGGCACCTGTAATCCCTGCTACTCCAGAGGCTGAGCTAGGAGAACTGCTAGAACCCTGGAGGCACAGGCTGCAGTGAGCCAAGATCGAGCCATTGTGCTCCAGCCTGGGTGACAGAGCAAGACTCTGTCTCAAAAAAAAAAAAAAAAAAAAAAAAAAATCCTCAAGGATCTAGAAATAGAAATTCCATTTGACCCAGCAATCCCATTACTGAGTATATACCCAAAGGATTATAAATCATTCTATTATAAAGACACATGCACACGTATGTTCATTGCAGCACTGTTTACAATAGCAAAGACTTGGAACTAACCCAAATGCCCATCAAAAATAGACTGGATAAAGAAAATGTGGTATATATATACCATGGACTACTATGCAGCCATAAAAAACGATGAGTTTGTGTCCTTTGTAGGGACATGGATGAATCTGGAAACCATCATTCTCAGCAAACTGACACTAGAACAGAAAATCAAACACCGCATGTTCTCACTCACAGGCAGGTGTTGAACAATGAGAACACATGGACACAGGGAGGAGAGCATCACACACTGGGGTCTTCTGGGAGTGGGTTAGGGGAGGGACAGCTGGGGGCAGGGAGGGTAGAGAGGGATAACATGGGGAGAAATGCCAGATATAGGTGATGGGGGGATGGAGGCAGCAAACCACATTGCCACGCATGTACCTATGCAACAATCCTGCATGATCTGCACGTGTACCCCTGAACCTAAAGTACAATTAAAAAAAATTTAATTCTATAAACTCATACTGCTAGTTCAAGTTCAAATATATCCCAATCCAAACCACTAATAAATTTTCTATCTACTATTTCACTTTTTAAATTTTCAAACTTTGAAATACAGTTTTTTAAAAAATATAGTAGAATCTTATATTTATATGACCAGGTATAATTTATTATCACAGAACTTGATATATCAAATGATCCACAGGATCTCTTTTCTGACCTAAGAGGCAGATAATAAATCTAATTGTCTGAAAGACAAATAAATACAAAGATATAATCCTAGGATAACATAATACTCAAAAGTAATAAACATATTTCTTAGCTAAAGAAATTAACAACACACCAAAATTCAAATTAAACATTAAATAAAAGAAATGAACAACAGTACTAAGGTAGAATCATTTAATATTGAAATGATTAAATATTAAATGTGGAAATGAATTATGACATATAATACAGTCATATAGATGCTATATATTAAGTTGTTATAATCTCAGAAGAAAATATAGGAAATATATTAGTTTTAAATACTAATGTACCATATATACCCACACAGATCATATATATATATATATATGTTAACATATGAACATATATGGCATACATACATTACAAAACTACAAGTTGTAGAGGTGGAGTTTATTTCTTTTTGGCACATGAATAACTTTAGACAGTGGGATATTAGCAAACACGACAGAAGCAGAGGCTGAAAAAATGCTCACACATGGGTCTTACTGCAGAGAACTCTTGCACCACAATGGATTCAAGTCTGGGCAGTTTCTTAAAGCATGAGAGACCACGTGTTGCAAGGCCCAAGTCTCTCCCCTAAAGTCTCAGACACGTGGGTAAGGCTGCCAAAGGCAACCTAGCTGAACCATCCCAGACCACAAACACACACACACACACACACACACACACACACACACACACACATATCTTACTTGAGGAAAATGTGACTAAATGACTGTTGGTTTAAGGAAACTAAATTTTGGCATAGTTTGTTATCCAACAAAAAAATTTTTTGTTACATATCAAGTCCTACATTTTTTTACAATATTCAAACGTAGGACTTTAAAATAAGACCAGACCCGCTGCATTTCAATGAATGCTTTACAGAAACCTATAAATCAACTCAGTTTTATTAATAATTTGGCAATTGTGTTTTGGAGAGGACTGCATGTCAAAATACATACTTCACAAAGACATGTTCAATAATTCCTCACTAGGTAATAGGTAAGTCTTTTCTGGAACCAAGACAAATAGAATAATGTATTTAATTTTTATTTACTGTTAGGAAATGCATAAGGAATCTCCTCCCTGTCCTAAATGTGCCAATTATAAATTCAAAATATATTTTGTGTTCACCCACCTCAGAGAACAAAGAAACAACAGCTATAAATTTACTGTTACTGGATTGTCTTCCGTAAGTCTTTAGAACCTTGCAGTCTGTAGCAAGGTCAAGTGCAACACTAAACACTTACCTCAAAGAAGCATTTCTAGGCTTCATTCAGAGGGATAATTCACTGCCTAGAAACAGGCTTGGGAATGGGAGGATTGGGAATGGTGGTTTCAGGATAATTATGGCATTTCCATTTTTTCTCAAACACAAATAATGCCACATGTTAAAAAACTTTGCATGTTTTCTTCCTGATAAATCAGAAGCCTAATTACCTAATTCTTTTGCTCCCAAGAAGTAAGAGTTGCAGACATCCCCATCTCCTCCATTCAGGTGCTTATTTCAATTGGTTGGTGCCCAGTTTAACTCTCCTACTAATTTCTCAGATAATTATGAAACAGAGGTATAAAATCAGATTTCATTCTTCTTCATCTTTTATCAGTTGAATGAAGTCTAAACATAACGCATTAGATATGAACTTCAGTAGTGATTTATTTCTTGATCATTGACTGCCAAACATTTTAAAAATAAGTTACTTTGTAAATTTTTTGCTCAGGCTGTGTATTAAACCATATTTATCTTTTTTAAAGCCAAGGATTATATTTTAGCAATTAAAATCTTATTTTGCATTTTGTGCTCATTTCTAGAAATCTGACTGGATCCAGAGTAAGCAAACACATTTTTGAGTTTTTAAGTATAAGAAATTGTGAAATATGCAAAAGCTTGATTAGCTCACTCAAAACATATAAAGTATTTGGCTAATTAAATTCCCTAGGATTAAGGATGAAGAAACACACATTTTTACCTTGTTTTTCACTGAAAGTTTTTAGGATAAGATTTGTACCTTGAATACTGATACAAAATTTACTAAATATATATGGAAGGGAAGACATTATGCCCATAGCCTCCGGATTTCTGTTATTTTATTGAACACTTAAATATATTCCAAGATCAATCACTAGTAATCCTTGAAATCTTTATGATACCATCACTTAAGTACAAAGCTTTTACTTCTGATTTCTAATTAAGGACAAATTGTTACCAAATGGCTTGGTTCAGCCTCAAAGGTGAACATCCTGATGGAGAAGATCAACTTAAAATTTACGTGAGGGAGTATTTAAGCTTAGGATCCTCAAATCCGCTGGCCATGGCTAGGGTTGATCACGGCCAGTGGTTTTGGGTCATTCTATGTGGACAGGAAACATTTTAGATAAACCAAAAATTTATCTCCTCAATTTATACCCAATGTCAAGTTGAATCCATTATTTTCACTAGATCTTTAAAGGTGGTTTGGGCCTGGCACCATGGCTCATGCCTGTAATTCCAGCACTTTGGCAGGCTGAGGCGGGCGGATCACCTGAGGACAGGAGTTCAAGACCAGCCTGGCTAACATGGTGAAATCCCATCTCTACTAAAAATACAAAAATTCTGTCGGGTGTGGTGGCACATGCTTGTAATCCCAGCTATTTGGGAGGCTGAGGCATGAAAATCACTTGAACTACGGAGGCAGAGGTTGTAGTGAATGAAGGTCGCACCACTGCCCTCTAGCCTGAACAACACAGCAAGACTCCATCTAAAGAAAAAAAAAAAAAGAAAGAAAGGTTGTTTGCAGTTGTTATCATATGTAGCCTGTGTTTGCTTCATCTCCATTTAGTTTTAAAGTCTGGAACCATACCAATCGTTATTAATGGTTTTAAGGCAAGGCTGATGACTAGTTTTGAAGGGCATTTCTTGAAAACACAGTGCTATCTTTGTATAAATAAAAGGTTTTTTAAAAAGCAGATCAAATCAAGAGTAAAAACACAAAACAAGTATTTCAATGTAGAATTATTAATGCAACTGCTCCTAAATAATCATGTGCAAATAAATTGGTGAAATACTTTCTATGCTATTTATGAAGGATACCTAAATCTAACTAGCATTAACTAAGTAATTTATATTGAGGATACAGGTAATGTTCTATCTACACATGATGATGTAATCCTTGCCTCCGGCCTTGTGGAATCAAATCCATTTCATTTGCTTTTATATTCCAGTGTTTGCTGTAGTGCCCAGCAGTGATTGACTGTGGAATAAGCACTCTTGCAGTACATTAGAGGGACAGCTGCTCTAAATGGAGTCTTACAGAATAGTCGAAAGGTTATTTTTAAGCTCAGAACAGAGGTTTACAGAAAAATGGTAGGAAGAAGGAGAGAGTATCATTTGAGAAATATTTAAGAATAAGGGATGGTGCTTCTGAAGGTGGAATATCATACATAGAAGGAAGTCTGACCCAGAGTTCGCTGCCTGAGAGAGGACACTGACAAGAAAGAAAGCTGGATAAACAAAGCAGTTCCCACCATCTGAGGCTTTCTCTGCCACGAGAAAACTGTGGACTTCAACTTAAAACAACGAATGTTACGGTGCATTGAATAGTGTCTCCTCAAAATTCATGTTGTCTTGGAACATTAGAATGTAACCTTATTTGGAAAGACGGTCTTTGCAGATGTAATAAAGGTAAAGAACTAGATGAGGTCATGCTGGATTAGTGTGAGCCCTAGATCTAATGGAAATATCCTTATAGGAAGTGAAAGAAAGGACACAAAGAGAAGAAGAAGAGGAGGATAAGAGAAGAAGCACTTGAATATAGAGGCAGAGATTGGAGTACTGGGTTTAAAAGACAAGCAATTCCAGGGATGGTTGGCAATCACCAGAAACTGGGAAAGGGGCTTTGGGATGGTTTTACCCTTGGAACCCCCAAAATAAACTGACCCTCCCAAAACCTTGATTTTGGACATTTGGCCTGCAGATTTAGGAGAAAATATATTCCTGTTGTGTGAAGCCACCAAGTGTGTGATCATTTGTTAAGGCAGCTCTAAAGAGACATACTGATGCCGCTGAAGTATTTTGGCAAAGGGAGTTGAGGCATTAAAAAATAAAAACAAAAACAAACGAACAAAAACAATAAGGTTAGAATCGTGAGAATAAAAAGCGGAGAGGGAAGATAACAGGTAGAAGAAGACTACTATACTAACCTTTAAAGTAACTAATAATAGGAATTAGAATCAGAGGCTGAGTAAGAAGGTGGCACCATGTTCTTTCTCCTAGAGGGAATTGGAAATGTGTGGACGTATTACTGTTCTCATAATAACAAGGGTATGTTTCGGGCATCCTAGGACCCAGTATGCTAACAGCCTCCAATTTTGGAGAGATTCTGTATGATTAACAGTTGTGCCACCTGTATTCCCACCCACAATGAGAAGCCATGAAGAAAATAAGCAAAGCACCAAGTATCATATATTTGTTCAGAGCACTCAAGGGTTTCATTTGTTATTCTTTTGTTACTTTTAATTGGGAAAAAAGAAATCCAAATAGGTAGCATAAATGTCACAAAATGAGTGTAAATATAAAAGAGAAAAAATTGTTCCCATTCCTTTGTTATTTTTGTATTATATTATGAAATAAGCGCAATGAGAATGTTAACAGAGGCATGTAAGTATTGCCAAATAATAATACATGGTTGTCTAACAGATTATAAATTAGACATGAAATGCACCAGCTTATAATTAAAGAACACTCTTTTTCAAAGAACTATGACTTTTTTCCAATATATTTTCTCTGAGAATTACATTTCAAGTAGAACTCTATCTGGGAGGAAAAAAACACAGACAGGGAAGAACTACAGTCAGGCTCACAAAGTTGTTATTCTTCTTGATGTTAAAAGCAAATGACTTAAAGTCTCAAGTAGGAAAATAGATGATATATAAGCTGAAAGACTGAGAATTATTTTAAATGGAAGGCCATGATCCAACATTCACTGCAAAGCCCACACAAGAAACGAGCATACCTGTTGACATTCAACACAGTACTCAACATGCCCAAGAGCAAACACTTATTTATAATCTAGCAGCTATTTTATCAAACTGAAAACACATTTTACAATATGGCATCAGTTATGTAAAGCTTTCCAGTGCTTAAAAAGTGATGAGAAAATGTAAGTGGGTACAGGTAGTTATTGTCGAAATATACTTAAAGGTTTTGTTATCATGGGATTGTTTCTCATATTTTCAGCTCTCTTTCAAAACTGCTACTTGAAAATTATTCCTATGTCTATTTCCCTAGAGCTATTTGGAGTATCTTATATTTAGCCATTATTTTAAAAGTTCTTAAATTTTTCAAGAATAATTTCTCAAGATTTTTTTATTTTTTAATATTTAATTAAAATACAAGAAGAAGAAAAAAATAGAAGAAAATAACCAGATATGATAAACAAAGATCAGAGGTAGACTTCCCAGTAAGGTGAACACTGCTGGAAATAGTGAAAACAATGGAAAGAGCAATGGACTTGGAATCAAGAATTGGGATCAAGGTCCAGCTCTGTTTTTTTTTTCCAGCTCTGTTTGTTTTACCCAGGCAAGAAATAAGATAAAACTCCCAGGTCTTTGCTATTGTAAACTGTGCTGCAATGAACATTCGTGTGCACTGGGGTCTGTCAGGGGGAAAAAGGGGAGGGACAGCAGGGGGTGGGGAGTTGGGGAGGGATAGCATGGGGAGAAATAACAGATACAGGTGATGGGCAGGAAGGCAGCAAATCACATTGCCATGTGTGTACCTATGTAACAATCTTGCATGTTCTTCACATGTACCCCCAAACCTAAAATGCAATAAAAAGTATATATATTAAAAAAAAAAAAGATAAAACTCCCAAATTCACAACTAGAAAATGAGGATAAAGCCCAGTGAAGAGGCTCTCAAGGATAAGTCCTTTTAAATATGCTTTTTAGGCTCTTTTCCAGACTCCTTCCTCCCCAAGTGCCAGCCAGCCTTTAGCAGACTGCAAATGTCAGGTACACATTACATTGCAGGCGTCATTCCACTTTATGACTCTCTGGATCACACTTTCTTATCCGGTAAGGCAAATAAGATATCTCTACCTGGAGCCAACCAATGAGCTCACCATATTAAATTGCCAAAGACCATTTGTAATGACCTCTTTCTGGGGCTATATCCGTCCCCACTCTCATTCACCAAGATTCAATTCTTACAGAAAAATATTTCTTAATTAACTCCACTTGGCACACTAGAAAATCACACCGCACAAATTCCCACAAACCCTCTCCACATTAAGAACTAAGTCTTAGCCGGGTGCAGTGGTTCATGCCTGTAATCTCAGCACTTTAGGAGGCTGAGGCGGGTGGATCACGAGGTCAGGGGTTTGAGACCAGCATGACTAACATGGTGAAACCAGGTCTTTACTTAAAAATACAAAAATTAGCCAGGCATGGTGGTGCACACCTGCAATCCCAGCTACTTGGGAGGCTGAGGTAGGAGAATTGCTTGAACCCGGGAGGTGGAGGTTACAGTGAGCCGAGAGCACACCATTGCACTCCAGCCTGGGCAACAGAATGAGACTCTGTCTCAATAAAACAAAACAAATGAACAAACAAGAAAAACAAACAACAACAAAAAAAGAACTAAGTCTTAGCTAAAATTCAGAATGTATATGCTGTGCTAGAAATGTCAGAGGGGTAAACTGTCTTCTCCTTCAGTTTGGAATCTCCCCTATGACTGACAGTATAGGAATCTACAATGAAACGCACAGTGGTGGTGACAATTTATGTCTAAGATGATCAGGGTTCCCTATTCTCAAAGGTTAAAAAAAGAAATCTATCGTAGAAAGATGATAGATGACACCCTTCTCCCTGCCAAGGCAACTTAAAGTAATAATAAACTCAAGATTGTTTTTGAGAGGATGCTTACAATAGCCCTGACCAATAGGAAAAAGTAAATTTTGTACCATCCTTATTTGGTTTTAAATATATGAATTCTACCACTCAGTTTAGAACATTAGTCTCATACATGAAAGTAAAGGAAACAATAAATAAATACATTCCCTCCTTTTCTCTGAATTTATTTCTGAATACCATTCCCTCACTTATATTAGGGAAATATTATTTCTGTTTAGATAGAAAAATAAGACTTGTTAAGTCAGCTAGCTTTTTCTAGATGTAAATCATACAGTATTATCCCATTGACTCTTCTTTTGAGTAATAGGTCTTTCTGGATTCTGGATTATAAAATGTATTTATCACTTCATATTCACTACTGTGTTAGAGAATACTCTCTGGCTCCATATTCTATATTTATTTTGGATACTAATCATGAAAATGCAAAGATGAGCTTCTTTATTCTACTCAGTTCAATTTGATTCAACAAATATTTATGGAACAACTATTATTAGAGGTGCCTGATATGAGTAGAACAAAAGTAAAACGGAAGCCCTTTCTTAAAAAGATTGCATTCTAAGGCAGAATGGTAACTGTTGTCATTTGGACTCCCCAGGCATCAGGCATTTACAAAGAGATTTATCTGCAGGAAATTTATTAAAAAGAAAGAGAAAAAAGCAGGACTGTGATACAGTCACAACAAAGACACCACTGAAACCCATGAGAAGGACTGAAACTCAGATGACCATCAGAACTGTCCCAATTCTGGGGGAGAGACTGAACCTTAGTGTCCCTTCTGTGGCCAGTCAGTATAGGCTGCCTCTGTGAAAGAGATCTTGGTCAAGGAAGCTTTGCTTGTCCAAGGTTGACCTCCAGAACAGACAATACTGTGGCCCCTGCGGCAATTGGAGAAACAAGTCCTTCAGTTCTAAAAGGGGACCTAGGTGCTGTTTCATAGCCACCACTAGACCAACTGTTCAACTTTATGTAATTAAGTGTTTTTAGAGGATAACATAAATGGAAGAAAAGACAATAGAATCACATGATAGAAAATAACAGGTGAGGCTGGTCCGAAGGTAGTGAGTTATCTCAATTGATTGTTCACAGTCAGTTACAGATCGAACTCCTTGTTCAACTCTTTCCCCCCTTTTCACTACTGCACTTGACTAGTCTTAAAAAAAAAAAAAAAGAAAAAAGAAAGAAAATAACAGGTGAAAGGTGATGGGAATGTAAAAATGGGGTATGTTCAAGGGACAAAAAATGCAATTTTTAAAACCAGGCTGGGCCGGGCGTGGTGGCTCATGCCTGTAATCCCAGCACTTTGAGAGGCCAAGGCAGGTGGATCATGAGGTCAGGAGATAGAGACCAGCCTGACCAACATGGTAAAACCAGATTTGTACTAATAAATTAGCCAGGCATGGTGGTGCACTCCTGTAGTCCAAGCCACTCAGGAGGCTGAGGCAAGAGAATTGCTTGAACCTGGGAGGCGGAGGTTGCAGTGAGCCGAGATCATGCCACTGCACTCCAGCCTGGGAGACACAGTGGGACTCCGTCTCAAAACAAACTAACAAACAAAACAGGCTGGAGCCATATAATGAAAAGTTTTTAATTCCTTGGTGAGAATTTATACTTAATTGGACAAAATGATATGAAACCATGTAATCAAAAAGCTTTGGATTCTTTGGTGTGTCTATACCCAATTGGAAGGCACTGAAACTTTCTGATGCAAATGTAATGATAGGATATTTGCTTTGGAAATATTAACCTAATAAAAGTATATAGAATGAACTTCAGAGGAATAAAAAGATGACAATTTTAAGAACTACTAGGAGGATGAGATTTGAGGTTCTGTCCTAGTTAGAAACGAACAAGTTACTCTGCCAGTTTCAATGATACCAGCAGAAGACATAAGACTCCTGGAGCAGAGGGGGGAAAAAATATTGCTTACAGCAACAGCAGTAACCAGTCTTATTATTTGTGCCAGTTCCCAGAGCCAAAATTTCCACTAGACAATGAGAAAAGAATCAGGTGACACCAGAACACACAATGGATTACATTACAAGAGAGGATACCCACACTGAGGAAGCTTGATTGTTCTATAATGCAGTTGGCATAAACTTGCTTCCCTTTGCCTTGGAGAAAAACATTACCTTTATTATACTGGAGCAAGAGTCTATCTCTGTCTTCTAAGGATATTCTCTACAAAATATCTTCAATAAGATAGTCCAGAAAAAGGGCTTCTGCTCTAAAGATGTGCAGAAATATAAGAATCCCACAGACAATGCCCTCCTAACATTTAGGCCTTTTAGTCTCTCTTCCTATATAGCAATAATATGGTATTTAGTTTTAAATGTCGTTATGTTAACATGGTTCATTGAATGCCATTGGTGCTAAAGTTGGGTTATCAAGATGAAACCAGATCCTGTTTAAGATATTTACAGTTAGGTTACCACCATTTCTTAGGATTCACCGAAGTCATATCTTTAACTTTCTACTTCACATAAGGAACTAAATAATTAGTTTATAATTGATTTTACTCTATAAATTAACTTGGTATATACATAAACAGTTTACCCCATTTATACAACATTTTTAGAAACAATTTTCTTTTTGGAATTAAGCAAATTCCACTCTTTAAATAACTACATAGCTTTTCATTATATTCTGAAAGTAAAACTGAGAAAGGCTCAGACCATTTTCTATAATCTCAGTATAAATATACAAATATGTAAATTAACATTGCATTGAAAAATATACAGAACAAAAAGTCCAATGACCTGAGTGTACTCCTAGCTACATCATTTGCTGTGTGGTTGGACATACTGAACATTTATAGGATAAATAAAATGAGAGTTTCACTCCTTTTGATTTTTAACCTCTTTCCCAAGTTTGATATACTCTGATCCTATAAATTAGAGCACAGTACTAAAAATAATGCACTTCTTAGATTGTATTTCCCAATTCTGTTTCTCTTTAAAAAAAAAAGTGAAAGCAAGTTTATTAAGAAAGTAAAAGAATAAACAATGGCTACTTTATAGGCAGAGCAGCTCCAAGAGCTGCTGGTTGGGTTTGCTAAACAAGGGGTGGATTATTCATGAGCTTTCCAGGAAAGTGGTGGGCAACTCTTGGAACTGAGGGTTCCTCCGCCTTTTAGACCAACCATGTAGGGTAACTTCCTGATGTTGCCATGGCGTTCGTAAACTGTCATGGTGCTGATAGGAGTGTCTTTTAGCATGCTGATAAATTTTAATAGTGGATAATGAGTAGTGAGGATGACCAGAGGTCACTCTCATTGCCATCTTGATTTTGGCTGGCTTCTTTACCGCATCCTGTTTTATCAGGCAGGTCTTTGTGATCTGTATCTTGTGCCAATATCCTATCTCTTCCTGTGACTAAGAATGTCTAACCTCCTGGGAATGCAGCCCAGTAGGTCTCAGCCTGATTTTACCCAGCCCTTATTCAAAATGGAGTTGTTCTGGTTCAAATGCCTCTGACATATTTATTCTCTCCCTTTTACAAGGGAACACTTAATCCAAAGGGTTATAGACAAATGACTATCCATCTTCTATTAACTACTTCAGGTTGAACAGGGCAAGGATATTGCTGCCTAAATAATAGGGTCTTTTGTATTCATAGTAGAGAAACCCAATCAGAAAGCATGGGCATGTCAAGGGCCCCTCATGACTTTTGAGTTCTGACAAAAGGTGATATCTGGAAGATTACTATGTGTTCAATTTAAAAGTATATTGAGTAACCTTATTCTTCATCCCTAAACATAGAATACAACAGCAATATATTCCACAAGAGTGAAGCAAAGTAAGTAAATGTATCCTGTGTAAGCTAAGTAAGAAGGCTTTCTATGAACTGGGCAACTATTAGCACCAAACTGATAGGGGCTGCTAGCTGATTCCACTACGTGCCCAGAATTAGAATACTGACCCAGGTATTTACATTACCCATCCTCCTCATCTCTTTTGAGCAGCAGCTGGAGATCACTGGTTGGTTTACAGGAATAAGCAAGCTAGTCTAAATTTCAAGAAAAAAACTCAAAAAAAAAAAACAAAAAAAACCTCATGAAACTATAATCTCATAACAGGCAAAACAGTTTTGAAACATTATCCAGTTTTCCATTTATACTAAAAACAAATCAAGACTGATTTGCTTTATTCTACTTGGCCTGATTATGTGTATAAAGTGCAGCAAGAATAAATATTTGCTACATAGGGTTTTTTAATTGGCTTTGATAGAACTTTGTCCCATAGAAGGAATCTCAGATAAGATCTTTTTGTTTTTTAAAGTCGAACTCAGCCACGGGTTGGTACCATCAAATACCTATGAGTTGGGTAACTTCCTCTCCTCTTGAGGTCCCAAGATAACCTGCTCCTGGGGCTGTCAGAAAGTGATGTTCTTTACTTTCCATAGGTCAGGAGGCCTGTACAGAAACTGTGCAGACCACGTATGAGGCTAGTTTTCTCAAGGGGCTCTCATTTGCTCTATGTTTAAAGAAAGTATGCCATTCCAGTCAAAGCCATGGTAAAATAACAAGACTTTGGGACACAAGTGGAGAATCTATGCTACAGTCTTTTTCCTTTGGGTCGGGGGTCTCATCAGTATTTTTCCTTTGTGGTTCATCAGAAAGATGTTATTAGAAAGGGGTCCCAACCCAGGCCTCAAGAGTGGGTTCTTGGATCTCGCACGACAAAGAATTTGGGGAGAGTTCATAGAGTAATATGAAAGCAAGTTTATTAAGAAAGAGTAAAGGAATAAAGAATGGCTACTCTATGGGCAGAGTAGCCTTGTGCTTCTCTTAATAATTTCTCTAGTGACAATGAAAGAGCCAAACACAACTAGATTCACACCAGCTGCTTAATGCATCTAGACCTTAGGTGCTCCCATCAGTTCTAACAGTTCAACACCAGACTGTCGCATTTTCCTGAGGTGGCTGTTATTTACCTTCCTAGTAAGGTTTTAAAAATCCTGCTGGTATACAACATTTACTTTTCTTCATTTAAGAAAATAAAAAACAGTCATTTCTCTGAGTTTTTAATAATTTATATATATATATATATATATATATATATATGTATTTTTTGTAGAGACAGGGTTTCACTGTGTTGCCCAGGCTGGTCTTGAATGTATACATTTTATTTTTTTTTCAAACAGAAGCCACTTACTTGTAATTGCTCATAGAAAAGCTATTCCATTTTTCCTCACTACATCCCTCATTAATTTTTTTGGTAAAATTTGACTCTAATATTGTGCCCTTGATATTACAGAGAGTCTTGTAAAGAGTAGCCAAATTCAAAAAATAGAGGATTTAGATTAGAAGGCTGTGACAGCTGAGGAAAGATTCCTACGTCTGTTCCTGTGGGTTGTCTTTACCTACACAATGATAAACTCCCCTCACTTTTTAGTTGAACCTGTAATAAGTAGAGTAAGAAAAGCTAAGACTACTAAATTCTTCAGAAATTCTCTCCATTAGAAAGTAAATATTTTTATTTTGTGGTTGCTTTATTTGCTTTCTACTGTTTTTAAGCTCTGACTAAAAACATATGAAATAATGAAGACCTTCTAAAATGGCCTTTGGTTTTTTCATTGTTGACTGTGGAGACAGAGAGATTGCTTCCATTTACTTCAGGAAACATGTCACTCATTTCTACTTACTGGCATCATCATGAGGAACAGCTATTTTTTTCATGGAGATGTTTTGACTTCACATTGCCAATTGCTGGCATCATCATGAGGAACAACTGCTTTCTTCAGGGAGATATTTTGAATTCACATTGCCAATTGCTCTACAGGATTCATTCATTCTCATCAACAGTTTTGTCTTTCTTTTCACAGGGTCTCTCTATGTTGCTCAGGTTGGTCTGGAACTCCTGGTTCAAGTAATTTTCCTTCCTCAGCCTCCTGAATAGTGGGACCACAAGCATGTGCTACTATATACTTAGTAATATATATGTAATATATATATAATTTATATATATATATACACACATTTACTCAGAGTATAAGTATATATATATGTAAAAGTATATATATATATATATAAATCCTCAAATATATATCTTTTATTTCTAAGACACCCCAGGATCCCTAAAAATACTAATTCTGCAGAGAAGTTATATTCCTTAAAATTGGTATAATTCTAATGAAACACTAAACAATATAACAAATATTAGAATTATTCTACAGATCTTTATTTTAAAGTTCCTCAGTTTTTAATAGCTCTATCTGCTGATAAATCTCTAAGATGATGAGATCTTTTAAATTCCATGGCTCAAGCTTAGTATCTTATCTAAGAGAACATTGCCTAATGATTAATTCACAAAAATGTTTATATGCACATGAGGCAACAATATCTCAACTGCATTATAATTTTTTCCAAAAAATTTCTGCATCTCAGACTCTAGTTCCCTTAGGATTACATGTTTTGAAATGGTACAACCTAAGAGTCTTTCTAATTGGTTAAACCTAATAGGCCAACTGTAAAGTTATTCCGTACTACAAGTACAAAAAGTTTTACTTTTTAAGTTGGCCAAAATTTCTAAGTTCAGCCTAATTATTGCATATTTCTCAGTCTAAAGCATATTTTACAATACTCATTTCCTTTAAGTTTATTTCAGAAGGTGTGGATGGAAGGAAGATATTACAATTTTCTCTAACAAAGAACAAAGATTTTAGTATAAAATACTTTTTGATATTTCATTTAATAAACATGTACATTTATTAAAATGTTAAAGATCAGGAATTTTCTTTCAAAAACTGAATATAAAATCACAATGTGTATTTGGGTCAAAAAATATAAATAATGGCCTATGTAATCACTGCAGAAAACTGATGTTTATCAGTGCATTACATTTTTCACATCTGTTTTCAGTATTTATTTTTCTATAACAGAGAGGTAGTGATCAAAAATGAAAATTTTAAAAATAAAAAATGAATTTTGCTAAACATATTGGCAACATCCAATACAAGTGATAATACTTAATCTTGATAAAGATGTATACAGTCATGGTTTTTATCAACACTGTCACACACAAAGAAGTTCCTCTTATTTATTTAAATAATTCTAGGAATTTATCCTTAGGAAATAATTGGGTAATTCCATAAAGATATATGTCTAGAGATTACACTGTATCATTTAAAAACAATTTTGAAACATTGACAAATGGCTGGGTACAGTGGATCACACCTGTAATCCCTGCTCTGTGGGAGGCTGAGGGTGGGCACATTGGTTTAGCCTAGGAGTTCAAGACCAGCCTGGGCAACACGGTGAAACCCTGTCTCTACAAAAAATACAGAAGAAATTAGCCAGGTATGGTGGCACATGCCTGTGATCCCAGCTACTCTGGAGACTGAGGCAGGAGGATCACTTGAGCCCTGGAGTTTCAGGCTGCAGTGAGCCATGATTGCACCATTGCACTTCAGCCTGGGTGAGAGGTGGCAAAGTGAGGCCCTGTCTCAAAAAAAAAAAGTAAGTAACAAATATTCATTAATAAGAACACAAATACTGTTTCATACCAAAAACAATAATACTTTGCAGCTAATAAAACAAAATATGTACCTTTTACTAAGTGAATAAGGAAGAGCTTCAATGTATTGTTGGAAAAAAGTGACTTAAGAGTATGTTGTATTCAACAGTTTAATGGTAACATGTTATTTTATGTATCATTAACGTATTATGATAGCATAATGTATTATGTTATCATTAACATATATATACACACACACAAACACAGCCTTTCATAGATCTGTGTTCTGCATGTGGAGATTCAAGCTATTATTAATCAAAAATATATATAAAAAATTTGCACCTATAGTAAACATGTACATGTTTTCCTTGTCACTATTCCCTAAACAATACAGAATAACAAGGATTTATGTAGAATTTACATTTCATTAGGTATTTTAAGTAATCTAGAGATGATTTAAAGTATACAGGAGGATGTGCATAGGTTATATGCAAATACTATGTCTTCTAAATTGGGAACTTGAGCATTCTCAGATTTTGGTATACATGAAAGGGCAGGGGAGTCCTGGAGCCAATCCTTCATGAATATTGAAGGTCAATTGTATGTGTGTGTGTGTGTGTGTGTGTGGAAACATGTATATATTTCATCCATGTTATATATATTATACAAATGAAAATGTGTGTGTGTGTGTGTGTATGTATGAATAAAAATGGTTTTAAAGAAGATTTGCAGGCCAGGCGTGGTGGCTCATAACTGTAATCCCAGCACTTTGGGAGGCTGAGAAGGGCAGATCACCTGAGGTCGGGAGTTCAAGACCAGCCTGACCAACATGGAGAAACCCCATCTCTACTAAAAATTCAAAATTAGCCGGGCATGGTGGAACACGCCTGTAATCCCACCTACTCAGGAGACTGAGGCAGGTGAATTGCTTGAACCCAGGAGGTGGAGGTTGTGGTGAACTGAGATCGCACCATTGCACCCCAGTCTGGGCAACAAGAGCAAAATTCCATCTCAAAAAAAAAAAAAAAGAACATTAGCCAAGAATTTTAGTATTGTACTTTGGTGGTGGAATTACAGACCAAAAAACAAAAAAAGTTTCTTTTGTATTTTTTTTTGTTTGTTTGTTTTTGTTTCTTGCAATGCAAATAAAATTACTTACTCAAATTGTGAACTATTTCTTTTACACAAGAGGATCTCAACTTTACGTTGACAGTCCACGTACTTTAAATTGAGTTGTTTACATCATTAAGTGATCAGATATTTTAAGACTTCTGTGTTAGTCCATTCTCACTGCTGTAAAGAAATATCTGAGACTGTGTAATTTATTTATTTATTTTTTAAAAAAGAGGTTTAATTGGTTCATAGTTCAGCAGGCTCTATAGGAAGCATGGCTGGGGAGGTCTCATGAAACTTACAACCACAGAAGAAGGCAAAGGGGAAGCAGGCATTTCTTACACGGCCAGAGCAGGAGGAAGACAGACAACTGGAAGTTGCTACACACTTTTAAACAACCAGATCTTATGAGCATTCACTCACTATCAAGAGAGCAGCCAGGGGGAAGTTCACGCCCATGATTCGATCACCTCCCGTGAGGCCCTTCCACCAACATTGGGGATTACAATTTGACATGAAATTTGGGCAGGGACATAAAGACAAACCACATCAACTTCTAAAATAATGTTTAATTGATAGTGTAATTTCTCAATACTCATTCAGATCATTTTAATGAATATTTAGAAATATTATTTCACAAATACATATGTACATATCTATAATCTCTTCCCCATTTCTCTCTTGTGTATGTCTTGATTTTGCATATTTTAACTTTGCATGAAACAGAAACTTCCGTATTTTGATATAATTTGTTGATGACTCTTGTGAGCAAAATTTAATTTACTTTTATTGCTACATAATAGTTCATTGTATGACTATACAGCACAATCTAGTCCTTGTTTTCTTATAAGCAGGTGTCATGATTATGTCTTTTTATATGTTGCAAAAATGTTTCTATGAAATTTCTTCTGGACTTTTCTGTTATACAGTGCAAGAGTTGCTATGGAGCAGTGTATCTCAAATCATTAATCACAACCCTTCTTTGGCAT
Organism: Alouatta palliata; assembly: GCA_004027835.1. Taxonomy (NCBI): domain Eukaryota; kingdom Metazoa; phylum Chordata; class Mammalia; order Primates; family Atelidae; genus Alouatta; species Alouatta palliata. The sequence continues at coordinate 209,929 of PVKV010000109.1, read as the reverse complement.
GAAATCAAGTCAGTGAACTATAAATAGAATTTTTAAACATAACTGATAGAATGCAAAATTACAGAGTACCTCTCACAAAATACAGCTACATCATTTTTAATTAGTTTTTTTCTTATTTATTTATTTTTTTTTTAGTGTGTGTGCTTCAATCAAATGAAGTTTGAAAACTACTGCTCACATTTTATTTGTGAGTATATTTTCTGGTTCATAAGGTTTGCACATCATCTTTACTAGACACTGATCACTTTTTGGACATTGTTATGCCAGTTAATATATATACCAGAAATCCGTAATAAGACTTGTTTTAATTTTCCATTGTAATGAATTTTCAAGTGTATTATCCATCAGTTCTTAATGAGTTTACCTTCTTATCTTTATTGTCTATTTCTGTTTGATTTTCTTAAAAATAAATCCCCATGTCTTTACTGTCTCTTTGGCTATTTCACAATTATCTGTGGAATTTAAAAATACATACTCTCAATATTCATTATTTAGCAGTTATTTGTGTCATTGGCTTGTAGTATTTGTCCTTCATATATGGTGCTTTTTTATATAATTATACTCAATTTTAATATAAGACTGCAAATTCTATTTCTAGGAAATTGTTTCCAAAACTAAAGTGATTGTCTCCTAAAGATTCAATGTTTCATATTTAGGTCTGTAATTTTCTTTAAGGGATTTTAATATATGCTATCAGGTAAAAATGAATTTCCATATTGATAACTAAAATCCAAGATAATTTATTGAATGTTTCATCTCTTTTTACCTATTTGCAATATCAATTATGATCAATGAAATTTCAACACACAAGGGGATCTCTTTCTTAGCTGATTGTTGTATTGATCTGTTTTTCTACTCCAGATCCAATATGTGGACTGAAAGTAGTAAGTCTTAATATATGTCAGGCAAGTCTTTACATTTCTGCTATTTTTCCTTCTGTATCTTGGCTCTTCCTGACTCTTTTTTCTTACAGACATACGCGTACAAACACATACCATTAAAATCTTGATTAAAATTCTATTGAATTCTTTTGAATTTATGATTAATTTGGAATAACCAACTAGGCTGTTTCACTATCTATAATTTTTTAACCGTTTTTTAATTGCCATTCAGTAAAGTATTCTTTACAAGATTATGTACTTACACCTCTTCGAATAATTTGGCCCTTAGTTAACTTCTGTTTAATTTTCATTGTAAATGATAATTTTCTAAAAATTTATTTTCTTTGTGGTGCTGTGATTTAAAATAGCTAACCTGCTAAATAATTTTATTAATTCTAGCATTTTTTAGATTTTTTCTCCTTTTTAGAAAATTATATCATTGATGAATAATTTTAAGTTCTTTTCTTCAAAGTTTATGTATTTATTAGTTTCTAAAGTTAATTAAATCACTATAACCCAAAGGTACGGAATTTTGAAAAAAGTGGTTATAGTGTACATCATGAATATAAAAGAAATCATCCTTATTTTTAAACATTAAATCAGACATTCACCATAGATTTAGTATAGCTATCTTATGTCAGAATTACAGTTATATTTTTAGTTTGCTGAAAGGTATTATCATAATGGATTTTGAATTTTACCAAATGCTTTTTCTTTCCATTGAAATGATCACATAATATTGCTGCTTCAATTTAATTTATTAAATGATTTTCAGATGTTAAACAGCATCTCTAAATAAATTGAACTTGATAAGTTATTAAAATTTGTATACATTACTAAATTTAGAAACATCAATATATGTAGGTTTTTGCATTTAATAGTTGAGATTGGTTTATAATTTTTTTCTCATATTGTATCTATCTCATATTTGTAAGAGGCTATACTATCAAAATAATTTGGAGAATGTTTATTTTTTTCTATTTGCTAAAAGTGTTTGAATAAGAAGAATAAATATTTGTTGCTTGAATATTTAGTGAAATTTTTAAAACAGTATTTGGGGAAAATTTTGGATTCATGATTTCATGTGCTTTATGCCTATGGGGCCATTCTTAGTTTCAATCTCTTTCTGACTCTGTTTTAATCAGTGATATACTTCCGCAAATCCAGCCTGGTTAATTGCTCTTAAACTTATTGGCATATGTGTGTTCAAATATGATTTACCTCCATTAATATCCTTGCACCATCTGCATCAGTTTATCTCCATTCCAATACTTTTCCTTGATCAATTTTGCAAAACTCTTTAATTACTTTATTTCAAAGAATGAGTTTCTTCTTACTCTATTATGATCTTTATTTCATTCATTGCTCCCTTTGTATTTATTATTTTTCTCCAAACTCTTTCAGTTTTAAAATATTTTACTAGTTTATTGGGCATGTAACTCTGGGATACATTGCTTGATAATGTGCTACTCATTTCTGTAATAATTCAGATTATAAACTAGCTTATAAATTATTGCTCTATTTTTATTTCTTGAGTTTTGATATGAGTTATTAAAGTTCTATATAATTTTATTATTTAGCATAATTTCTTATTTGATTCTGTAGTAATTCAATTAAATATTTATTAAATATCAATTAAATATTAAATAATTAAATATTTTCCAGCAATTTTTTCCACAGATTTCTTAATTCACTTTTAAAAATTGAATGTGTTCTGAAAGATATTATCCATTTGACATTTTGAAATTAGTATCCATTTCCTAGCACAAAGTTAATTTTTTAAAATATTGCTATGTGCTTATATATTATCTGTTGTATGTGTATGCATGTTTTACTTATGTCCAATATATCACAGTGTTAAATTTTTTTGTATTTTATATTTTTACTAGTGATTTTCTTTTTAATCTCTTACTTACTGAGAGTTATTTGCTAAAATATCCAATTTTTGTTTTATTTATCAATTTCTCCTTGTAGTTAAGTAAATGATGATACAGCATAATTGAAAACATTTCATCAGGTTGTATGTTGCATAACATACAAACATTGTAATATTTATAAGCACTGTAATACTTATACATTCCCAGCTTGTTTAAAGTTATATCACCATGGAGTTCGTTTTATTACCTCTAGTAACACTTTTTACCCTAATGTCTATTTGCCCAATACCAACATTTACAAAATAATTCTGTTATTTGTTTAGCACCTTCATCTCTCTTCTTTCAATCTTTCTATTTCCCATTTTAAATTGTATCTGTTATATACAACACACACCTGGAATGCCTTTAAGTCTAATATGACAATCTGTTTACTCAGATAGGGGAAAAACGCATGATGCAGGAAAGAAGGTGAAGTGAGGGACAGAATGTGGATTGATAGATCAAGAGTGGAAAATACTCCAGATATTGAAATTGTCAGATTCAAATTACAGAATAAGTAAATGAGTGCACCTACTAGAATAAAAGTTGTCAAAAGCAAGATTAAGAAAAAATATATTATCTAACTACATTTATTAAGTAGACTGACAGAGTTGGATATGTTTCTGTAACTTAATTTTATACTTTCCATGTGTCCTGCTTTTTCTAGGTTTCCTCTGTTTCTTTTTTCTTGATGTATTTTTTTTCTTCCTTTTTTTACATTTTATTCTGTCAGTTTTAAATTCTGTACACCCTTTCCATAATTTAATGTCTTAGAAATATTAACATAAATAATAATCTTGGCAAGTCTAAACTACAGTGTGTATTTTCTTTTCCTTAAAATTATTTTACTTTGCTCACCCACCTGTGTCCAATATTTCAGTTCTTTATTAACTCCACAAATTTTATCTTATTGTTGATTTATATGGTTGATGTTTTCTCTTTTTAACATACGTTAACTAATTTTTTGCTCTCTCTTCCTCCTTATAATTCAGACCTTCCTTTTCCTGTTACCGTAAGTACATTGCTTATAAATTTTAACAGTGAATTTCTCTTCTCTTCAATCTATTTTTAAAATTTTTCTTGAATTTAGGCTTCAATGATATTTTTGACAAGTATACAATTCCAAGTTGACTGTTATTAAGTTATGACAGAGATAACATTCTAATCAATTCTAAATTCTACTTTGAGTAATGAGGAATTAGATCTCAGTCTGATTGTTGTTTCTTTGCAAATAATACCTATTTTCTTTCTAGTTCTCAGATATTTGGTATTCTGCTTTGTCACTCTGATGGTTCTAGGGGATGGCATTTAATTTTTCCAACTGGAGATTGATTTTGAGTGGGTGGAATTCATGTCTTTCTTCACTTACCTCTTTTGATATTGCCCCCTCCCAAACCTCCTTTTTAAAATCTTTTTACAATTAGGTTGCCTTATGTATCTCTTAGCTTCTCTTTTATTCATTCTACCTTTTTACCCCTCCACACTTCTTTCAGAATCATTTTATAAAATTTCTATTTCATGTACTATTGTACTTCAATTTCATCTTAACTACTTAACTTGTTCATTGTGTGATTCATTAATCATCACGTTTTTACTCTGCTGTCATTTTTATATTTTTACTTAGTCTTGATTTTGACACTTTTTATTCTAGTATATGCATTCATCTACTTATTCTGTAATTTGAATCTGAGAGTTTCAATATCTAGAATATTTTCCGCTCTCAATCTACCTTCAGCTCCTCAGATTCAACCTCTTTCCTATATTATGATTATTTTCTTCTCAGGTTTTGTGATTTTTTTTAAAAAAAAATTAAGCATGATAAAAAAAAGTTTATGTGTGAAAATCTTTGAGGCCTGAATTGCTGTTGCTTAGCTTCAGAGAGGATTTGTATTAATTTCTTCCCCTAGCCTGGACATTCTAGAAACCAAGAACACAAATATAAATTTCTAAAGTGAGTATTCGGGGACCACTCAAGCAAGAGCCCAGGTTAAAAAAAAACATACATTTGCTGGTGATTGCTTTGTAAGATTTGTTGTTTTCTTAATGTATCTTAAAGGTAATCTGATGATGCCGTCCTTTGGGAGGGGCCCCCTCTACAATGCTGAGCAGAGCCTGGCCTCTGTGCACTCTCTTCTGCTTTTCCCAAGACCATCAGAATAAAAAATCAAGTCCATGTGGGATTAGCAGAGAAACTGGCAGCCTGGACTGTTTGGTTCACTTTTCTAGATTCTTGATCTCATTTTTGGATACACTCTGAATACTTTTTTTACTGTCATTTCAATTCAGTGAGAGTGAGAAAGTGAGAGAGAGACAGAGAGAGTGTATGTAAAAAAAGGGGTTTGAAAGTCAGTAATACTGTTGAAAAGACTGTCCAGATAGTTCTGCAATTGATTTTTTTCTCATGTATGACAAATGCCAAATACAAAGCTGGACATCATTTGCTAACAATAAATTTTAGAGATATTGCATATTTTTAAGGAAATGTATTGTTATTTTATTTCATTATTGTGAAAATGATCAAAGAGAAACAGTTACTGATGGAAAAGAAAATGTTTACTATGTTCAAGGAGATAGGAAAAATATCATAATATTATTGGCTTAACATACTAATAGCTTAAATGGCATAAATTGATAAGGGCAAATTATGTATCAATTTATATTATAGTCTATCAACATGCATGTGGTAACACACATATATTTAAAATGTAAAAGGGAGATAATGTATTTGCAGAGTATTAACATTAAAACATACACAAGCACACAAATACAGATTTCAAAACTTCAAATAATTTCAAAAAACCCCAAATTACACAAAAGTTTCATTCTTGGCAAATTTACCTCAGCTTTATTTACTCACATTGTATACATTTACACTCAGGGTCATAGCCCCTGGCATATCTAAATTACTTTATATACTACTTATTACAGTTTAGAATGGAATTTTCCCATATTGTCAGAGCTAATAAAATCTCAATATCAAGTCCTTTCACTCCTATGAAAAGTACCGCAGACTCATACCCCAAAGTGGTTTTCTTGTCTGACTCTGACAGCTTCAAGGGAAATAAAGAGGCTCTGTGCCATTCACTGTCATTTTTTCATTCTGAAAATTGAATTTTCTTTTAAAGATGATTTTCTTTCTAAATCCTTCATAAATGAAACAGAGAACAAAATATTATGTCTTTGTTGCTGTGGTGTATACAAGATATTACAGTGTTCCCCCCATCTCACTATTACATAAATAAAACCTTGTACCTAAGTGAGAAATGGGAAGAAAAAGGTGCTATGTGAAAATTTATAACGTTTATATGAAAATTCTTCAAGAGTCAGTTATTAGAACCCTCCAATGCCATCACTGACTTTGAGTTCAATGTATAAAATGAGAATTAATCAGTTAACTGAAATTAATAACCATTAACATTTGTGAGACTTCCTCTAGTTTCAGACTGTTCAGTTGATAGGGTTGCATATTCTGAAAGGGTCTGGTATGTCACTCAAACCCTGGCACATATTAGGCTGCTAGTGGAGGTGAGTTGATTGAATAATACATTTCTTTCCTCCACCCCCGCTTCCCAGATTGAACTGAACCTGGGTCATGTGGACCAGAGAAGATTAACCCTGAATCTACTATTATGCAGTCCTTGTCAGGCCAGCTTTCAGGCCTCTGTAGACAGGACTAGGGGTCTAGACAGTGAGTTAATCAGCCATCCATCTCTCTATCGTCAGTTTCTTTGTGTGTTGCTTCCTCTCAGCACCCTAATGTGAATACAGGTGGTGAAAACATTCAAGTCCTTCACCCAGTGTAACTAAAAGAGAACGAAGTGAGTTACTCGACTTAAGGCATCATTCTGTTGCCTCTGCTCTGACCTAGATATATTACTGGTAAGGGAGGCGAAAGTTAACCCTAACCATGCTCAGTGCAGATGTTTCTTCCCTTACAACCTATAATTCATATTTTCTGTTCTAGAGTAAGCTTCTTAACTCCACCAGGTGCAAGCAGATGGTATTTTGAGAAGAAATGCAATTTTTGTTAAAAATAATTATTAATATCACCAAGTTAAAAACAAAATGTATGAGAAAGCAAAAGAGGTGAACGATGTAAAAATGAAGGAAGACGCACAATTTAAATACAGAAAGAGAGACAATGGATAAGAATTTGAAGAGGAAAGGGGGTAGGCTATACCTATACATGTAAGAAAATATTCAATAATAAGAACAATTCAGAAGAACAAAGGGGTAATAGCCCGTTACTCATTTTCTCAACTTGTCCATCTCCAAATATCTGACCCATTTTCTACAGATGAACCAGAGCAATCTTTAACCAGAAACAAGACATTTCACTTCCTTGCTTAGCAGGTTTTATTTGTCCCCTGGAACTTAGTAAAATATATGGAGTCCTTACTGGGGTCCTCTTGTCCCTGCCCTACACTCTGGAGTTGTTCTAGATCATCTCTTCCTCTAGGACTTTGTACCAGATGCATCCCCCCCGCCATAAATGTTTTTCTCCTGATTCTGCACAAGTGTACCATTCTATTCATGGCATTGGAGAAGCCACCTCTCACCATCTTACCCCGTGTTAGCTCTTCACTTGGTTTATTCTTTATATTATGTATCACAATCTGCAAAGTGACTCTCCTTTCATTTGCCTACAAGTTTTCTGCATGTCCCATGAGAAGATGAGCTCGATGAGGTTTACGGAATGCCTACTATGCAATACACTACGCTCAGAGCAAAGGACAGAAAGATGAATAACATACACCAAGGTGTTTATGTCTTATGATGTGAACTTCCAGGGAAAAGGAGAGGTAGAAAACCCTACCCAGGAATTGCTTAAGAAAAAATATATGCTGAGACTGTAAAACCAGTAGTAACTGGACAATATTGTCATGGGGATCTAACAATTTTCAGTTGTTTTTACTTTTTCCTATTCTAGTCACTGTTGTAGTGACTTAACTTTTATTACTTAAACTTTTCTTAATAAGGAAATAGCTTACGTCTCCTGTGACTCTGACATTTTGATTTTGTAAATAGGCATTTTTTAGGACGGAAAGGTATTCTATTTTCTAATCATTGAAATAGTAGATATTAGGACAGTTTTGAAGTATTCTGAAATTCTATTTGAACTACAAATTTTGCATTGACAATTCTTGTTAATTCTTTTAAGCTGCTTATATATATATATACTATAACCTCTTTCTACTATCATATTAATCCAACAAAGCCATGTACAAATTTGCTTATTTTTTATAAGCTCTTTGTAAGCATAAGTCAACATTATTAATACGTTTTCATTGTCAACACAATGTCCAATCACCTGGGATTGCCTCAAGATTCATCTCCAGTAATTTTAGATTTTGACTATAAAAGAACAAGTTTTGTAACTATATACCTCCAAAACCAGAATAATGTCTTTAAATTTGCAAGCAAATTTTGACCCTGATCTCATGTATCAGACTGAAAAACAACTAAATGTGTTGTTTTTTGTTTGCAGTGTACCTTCCATTTTGTTTATAATAATGTATTCATGTTTTATAAGCTGTTCTCCAAAACCTAAAAACAAATCTTACTTTATGTATGTCATGCTATTATTTTAAATTCTTTACAAACAGAAAGACTCAAGAAAAAAGGAAAGTTTATGTCTGTTCTATACGTCAATAAAAGACTAACATCAGTACTATATACTTTATAGAATTTGCCTAAAAATGAATAGATTCATCAATAGACATTGATTTTCAACTTTGATTTTATTTGCGGCTTGGGAGTCATGACAAATGTGTATGTTCACAACACTCTTCACTGCATTGCTGCTTCTCCTTTTGGTTTCATCTAGCAGCTATTAATCTTGTCTTATACCTCAAAAACCTTGAGAAAAAATAAGAAATCTAAACAAGTCACAATATCCCCACAAGTAGCTGTTAATGGACATATGAATGCTTGAGTGCACACCCAAGAGTCATCTTTAATGCAAACTCTTAGTCAATTATATTACCAGCATCTGTTTCAATGATGTTTTTTGATATAAATTTTAGATTCTAAATATCAACATGCTAAGTATCTGGAGAGTTGGTTGTAAAGGGGAAATTTTATGTTCTTTAAACATTCTGTTCAAATAAACACTTAAGAGCTCAGCTACTTACTGAAATTTCACAGCCTGAATAAGAGAGCTCCTTCCAGCCATCATCTCAAGAGGCATTTATCTAGGTATTGCTTTTGATTCAGCAAACATTATCCTGCCACTAATATTTTCTACACTCTTGTGCTTCTGACTGAAAGAGAACAGAGGTTAGAGCAAGCTTTACTTAAAAAGTAAAATAAAATATTATAAAAGCACAGACAGCTAAGGAGTTAACTGAAGTCATTATCAATTAGCTTCAACAAAAGACAAATTATTAAGTACAGGTGAGATTATATTTTCTTAGTATCCTTGTATAATGCAAGGCTAAATTTCTTTTGATTGTTAAAACTGATTATAACTTACATCTTAGTGAAGAGATATATAAAGGATAGTTAGAAACCTATACGATGACTCGTTTTCCTTTTCACACCCGGAGGAAACTTAAATATAACTCTCCTATCTGTCTAAGATGGATTAGAAATGTTTTTCTGATTTATACTAAATCAATAAATATATCTAAAAGCATTTCAAGGTCACAAGCTTTTGACCAAATCATAGGATTATAGAATAATAGAATTTTTTCTTTGAAAATACCAGGAGAATTCACTGTATCCAAAACCCTAATTTTGTTGTGAAGGCTACAGAGACTCATACCAAATGTTCAACTGGATGTCAACTAAGTAAACCTAATATCAATCTCATTCAAATCTTTTTAATTTTGCGGCTGTGGCATAGATCACTTAGTCTCCATACTGTTTAGCAATATCCTAAGGAAAGCAGACACTTAGTAGTTTTGTTAAATAAATTTCTCCTAATTCCAACACAATGTTGCATCTGAATGTTTTCCCTAAAATACAGAAAGCTACAATAAGGTATCAAAAAAACAAGTCATGAATATCTGTGGGTGGACCTTCCTATAAATTAAAATGACTTATCTTTTAAGAAATACTTTATTGAAGTCTTTGGATGCTATTTTTTCATAATGAAAAGATATGTTTATTTTTTCTTATCATTTGATTGCCAATACACTTGTATGTAAATAACACATAGATTCCAGACTGTACTTTAATTTTACTAAGTCAGGTCTTATTACAACTTAATTTAGGATATAATATGTTCTTATATAATTTCTAGAAGGCTTAGGTTCAAATATGAAATTGAAGAAAGATAATTCATTTAACAAGTTCATATAAAGAAAATTGTACCATTTTGCAATTTAGCCTCTTAACTATAGCCTTGTCAAAAATAGCTTATTTTTAAAAAAAGCCTACCTGTAGGAAGAAAATCTATAGAAATTCTAAATGAGCAATAAAATTATATATGTGGATTTGAACTTCAAGGAACAAATTCACTCAGAAGTCATTCTCTTCTATTTCTTTTAGCATTTGAATTCATTCTTCTGAGAAAGCATGAAGACCATAAAAGATCAAGACCAAGACCAGTGGATTCTGATGAAATCAAGTAGTGAGCAAACACAGATTTTTAAAAGGTCTTTTACAATAACATTGCCTTGAGAAAAATAAGTTGAGAATAAGTTTGTCTAGCATGTCTACAAGTAGATCACACATTTTAAGTACGAGAGACAAATATAGATGGCCACTTATCAGAGAGTGTGGATTGTAGTAAGCATTTAATTTGTAATGTTTCTAAATTTTGCTATATTAAGATTGTAAAAGAACTTCCGCAAGAAGTTAAATTCCATCTCCAATTTGGAAATCCTAAAAATCAATAAATGCATGAAAAGCTGGCTTCTATTTCTGGTACAGGAATCCTTTGGAAGGCTACTGATGAAAGAGAAGGGGACGCTTTCAGGAACTAAACTTTGCTTACAAGGAGATCTGGTGCCTAAGGGACATCATGTCCAGTGTTACTGATGTACTTGTGAATAATTCAGCTAATTTTTTCGATCATAGGAACTTGTATTTTGTACATTTTAGAAACTAAACAGCTGTTTAATGAATTTAGTGCCATTGCCTTTTTTTTCTTTTTGATGAAAGGGCATTCCTGAATGTTTCTGAAAAAGGAAACTGACGACAATCCTACCCTCTTGAGAGAAACTATGGAAAAAATGAACTGATGGACAACTTACAATACTAACATTTTTATGTAGACGGCATGCCAGAAAATAAGCCTCTGCTTCTGGCACACAGTCATTTAGTTATTGAGTCATGATTATTGGTTTTGAGTACCACGCCATGGGTGGACCATCAGTTCTATTACTCAGTTTTTCATAAGAATTCTGATGTAAGCCATGGCCAGATGTGCAGGGCACCCTTTCAAACAACTATCCCATCAGACATGGGGGGCAACTGATCCATTCATAATTGAGCATATGATGCTATGTCTTGTCTGCAATATAGGTCCTACGATGGCTGCATGCAGAAAACTTCCTAGATGGCTTGTCTACAGGTTCTCAGGTGCAACCTATATCATCCATCTCTTGAAACAAAATATTCTCTAGGTGAACACAAAAACAAAAAATTCTACCCTTCATTCCACTTAACTTAGAACCATTCAGTAGATGAGTGATAAAGAGACTTAGGAGTGAAATACTTCACTACAGCATTTTTCTCCAGCAAGGAAATCTAGCGTACATATTTTGTGTATTATTGTATTGGAATTAAGCAGAGTCATAGTGATTCAAATAAAACCTATCTTTTTGTTTAGGACCAAAGTAGAATCAGGACTATTAGGTTAAAGACAAAAATAGGGAAATACAAAATATCATGACTCCAAAGCATGCAACATTCCAGTTAAGATTTCTTTTTTTTTTTTGAGATGGAGTTGCGCTTTGTTGTCCAGGTTGGAGGGCAATGGCATGATCGCAAATCACTGCAACCTTTGCCTGCCAGGTTCCAGCAATTCTCTTGCCTCAGCCTCACAAGTAGCTGGGATTTCGGGTATGCGTCACCACACCCAGGTTGTTTTTGTATTTTTAGTAGAGATGAGTTTCCTTATGTTGGCCAGGCTGGTCTCAAATTCCTGACCTCAGGTGATCTGCCCACCTCAGTCTCTCAAAGTGCTGGGATTACAGGTGTAAGCCACTGTACCTGGCCGCCATTCAAGATTTCTGACACCAAGCTTCCTATTATGCATATATTATACCTCCTCCTCTCATTTTTATCTGTCTTTACAGTTGTGTACATTATTTATTTATTTTTATTACAGACCGGATTTCACCATGTTGGCCAGGCTGGTCTCAAACTCCTGACCTTAAGTGATCCACTCCCTTCAGCCTCTCAAAGTGCTGGGATTCAAGGCATGAGCCACTGCACCCAGTCTATTTTTAAATGTTTATTATATTGTTATATATGTGTTAAAATAGCTATAGCATAAAACAAGAAATAAAATGACACTAAAGGGTTCAAATATTTCCTGAATAGCTGTGAGCATGAAAGCTATGAATATCTACAAAAGGTTACAATACAGTTGTTATATGCTGGATAATGTGCATGTTTAAATCTATATTAATTCTATTTTTTGACTTCTTTCTTCTGAATGTTTACTGAATACTGTGTAAGTTAAAGTGACAGAATTTTCACATATTTTTCTTAAGAACTCACAAACAAAGCCATATATCTCTTTGAGAATTTTTTCTTAGAAGGGTCTCCAAATAAAAAGAAATTCTGCCAGTTTGAAGGAAGAATATCAATGAATTCTCTCAAGAGAGTGAAGAACCATAAAAGTAGGTAGAGAGGCTGTTGAATCAGGTTCCTTTTTCAAAGGTAGGAAAATCTGCCAAGCTACAGCAGAGGTATCCCAGCCCTCTAAAGGATCAGTGGAATAAAGAACTTGCTCAAAGTAATTGTGGAGATTCTAACTGTGGTGGTGACACAGCTGGCATTTACCCAAATATGAAAACGTAAAGGCCACTTGGCTTTAACGTGTCCCATACTGTCAATATTACAGAAGAATTTTCTTCTTATATGTTTTGCATCTTACAGAAAATTAAAATTCACTGTGCATCAAGGGGAAAAACGCACCATATTTCAAGAAAAGAATGTCTGGGGAGAACTGGCAATATTGAAAGGTTAATGGTTTCCTAGTATTGCATATGTTAAAATTTTTTTTTCAAGCAAAGGGTGAAGATCAAATAGTACTTATAGAGAAATAGCATACAACATGTGTAAGGTGGAGAGTTCCACAATGAATACAGTCAACAACGAGTCAAGCTTCACTCACAATACAGATCGCTTGCTACAGATTCCAACTCTGCTTAACCGTCCATGATGGTTCTTTCCAAATTCATACAGCTCTCTAGATGTATACACTGGTGTACCTATTATTAATGATATTACTATAATGAAGAATAGATTTTAACTTATATGGAAGTGACTGTAGATTATTCATACTGCTGATATTGACTCCTGATTTTTAAATATTTTTATTTTTAATTTTCCATTCCCATCAATCACTGACAATTTTCTTGTTTCTTTACATTATTTTAAAACACTGTTATATGAAATAACATTCTTATAAAGTGATTATACATTTTCTTATAATGCATACATGGTTTATTTTAATGGAGCTGCATTTTGCCTATTAGACTGGTTTCCTGCCTACTCCAATATGTTGTCCTGTCTAAGGCAATCATATTTTCCCTTTCTCCTTCCCTCCTTCCCTATCCTTCCCTCCTTCCTTCCCTCCCTCCCTCCCTTCCTTCCTTCATTCCTCTTTCTCCCTTTCTCCCTTTCTCTCTTTCTCTCATTCTCTCTCTCTTTTTTGACAGAGTCTCCCTCTGTTGCCCAGGCTGGAGTGCAGTCGCACAGTCTCAGCTGACTCCAACCTCTGCCTCCTGGGTTCAAGCAATTCTCCTGCTTCAGCTTCCTGAGTAGCTGGGATTACTGATGCATGCCATGAAGCTGGGCTAGTTTTTGTAATTTTTTAGTGGAGATTGGGTTTCACCATGTTAGTCAGGCTGGTCTTGAACTCCTAAACTCAATTATCTGCCTGCCTCGGCCTCCCAAAGTGCTGGGATCACAGGTGTGAGCCAGCACGCCCCGCTTTTTACCTCTTTTTTCACCAGCTCAGATCTTCTAGGGCAATAGCAATGTTGCTTTGCTGCAGAAGATTAAACTTTAATAGTCAACCAAACTCCCCATTATTTTCCTGATTCATTTAATTGTATTAGTCATTCATTCAACAACCACAATGTGTATTATGATAATGTGAATCAGACATATATATTGCTCTATTCTCATTTGCATCCCCTCCCCATTTCTACCTACTCTTTGATTATCAATAGTTTCAGAAATTACCTTAAATATCCCTCCCTTTCTTTTGTCCTTCCTGAGGACAGAATATGATGTTTTCGCCAGTTTTTTTCAGTTAATAATGAGATATGTTATCAAACACACTGCACATGACTAGAAGTGTGTTTTCCATAAATTTTTTCAATATTCTCGTATATGCAAGATAGATGAAATCAACTCTATTTTATAGAGGAAGCAACAGCCATTCAGACAAGTAAAGTGTATTTTTCCAAGCTCATACAGTGAGTAAAAGAAACAAATCCAAGACACTTACATATGATGTGGGACTCTGAAGTTCATAGCTTTCTTATTGGAGGTCCACTTAGGACTTCATTATATGATTCCATATTCATCTTGTTACTGATAAGTATATCATTCACTTCTGCTTGTTGTTTTGGAATGTGAATTTGTAACCCATTTAGGTTTTTAGATGCTTAGTGGGTACGTCATGTATCTAAGAATGTTTATCTGTATCCTGTATAATCTAGCTTTGATTTTGATAAACAAATTTTCTATTAAATATTTATATTTTATTAATTTAGCAGTAATTTATTTTTACAATAAAGGATAATAACCCTATGTCTATAGACCAAATAGTTCTCCAGTCCCTTTCTTTTCAACTTTCATCTCAGTAATTCAGTACTGACTCATGCCTGTAATCCAAGCACTTTGGAGGCCAAGGCGGGCGGATCACCTGAGATCAGGAGTTCAAGACCAGCCTGACCAACATGGTGAAAAAAACATGGTCTTTAAAAAAAATAATAATAATAAAAATAAATAAATAAATAAAAATAATTCAGTGCTGAAGTAATTCAACTCAGTTTGCATAATTTGGGAACTTCCACACAGATATTCTGTATTCTAATTAATTAATGAGATTGAAAATATATCCTGTGTCTTTATTTCACAGGCTGCATTTACTAGCATTCTAATGATTCTGTAAGTATAATTAAATTTACATAAATAATCAAAATCATCAGGAATTCACGCATTTTGCTGGTATATACAACAGGGAGTAATAAAAGTAGGTATAGTATTTACCCAATACACAAGAATAGTAGACTAAATTTTCTAATGAAACAATTTATTACAAGAAAGAAAGCTATTGATGGCTCATCTAAAAACTCAATATGTTAATGAGCACTTGGCAAAATCATCAGTGCAGGAAGCAATAGTTAATGCCAATGTAACACCAAAGTACCATTCATTACATACATTTGATCATGAAAGAATATCACAAAACTAATCAACTAGCTACTCCACCACTTAATTTTTCCAACTGAAATTATTACAGTTAGATTTAATCGTTATTAATTTTTCCCATTTTAAATAACTGGTTTGCTGGGTGAAGACAAAGAAAAAAGTTCACTTTTTAATGGTTGCATTACCAGACTATTAAATTTGAATCCATTTAATTTGGTATCTATTTATTGTTATTTAACTGGGAATTTGATGAGGGGATTGAGGTCAATGTCAACTTAAGATACCTCCCCTCCACCATCTTACTATTGTGAAATTGCAGCTTTCTCTGGTAATAATTTATCATTTATCTTTATAAATCAGTAGACTTGGTGAAAATTAACATGTGAAACTTTCGTTAAAAAATGCTATCAATTTATATTCACTTTCTACTTCTGCAGCCTACACATCCATAAGCCATGGATTTTCAAAGGTGTTTTAACCTTTATTTCTTCCTCTACTTTCATTAGAGAGGATGATAACCCTAGCTTTCCAAAATAAGAATTCTAATGCTCCTTTCACGGTGATTGGAGTTAATAGTATTTGTGCTACTCATTTCACTTCTATTTCCCAACCCATGAATCTAAACATCGGTTTTAAGAGAAAGATTGTGCCTTATCTTCAGTTTAGTCACAATTCAGTTTTCACTTTTAAAATCAAGTTTTAATGGAATATGCAGGTTATATTTATTCAACATTGCTTTTAATTCACACCTACAAAAGGATTTTTTTTTCACAAACTCCAAAGCAATATCTTTATCATACTGGACAAAAATCTGGACTGGTGCTTCCTAGACATCCATGCACATGATATTATATAATTTTATAGGTGTTGGGCAGTGCACAGAAATGAGACAAAATGAAATGGCAGGGGTCAAAAATGGTGGCACTGAAGTGTGGTAGAAAAGTTGAATCAAGAAAAGTTCACACAAGAGGCGGAGGCTACAGAAATTCTGTATTCAGTAACTATTGCCAGGGGTAGGAGGTGAGCAGAATCTGAGATGTTTCACACTTAACATTCCCTTGGGCTGGAGACTGGGAAATGACTAAGCCTACCTTGGAGAAGACCCAGGAAATGGTAAATTTCTACAGCATGAACCTTTACAAGTTACTGAAAAAGAAAGTGCAAGTTTCAAAAACTTAAAAAAAAAAAAAAAAGGAAAAAGAAAAAATCCAGCTGTTACTAAACATCTTTGATGTGTTTTGAAGCCTACAGGTAAAAAGTGGCCTTTGTTATGGAAATAACTAGGTTTATAGACACACAACACATGGCAGAATAGTGAGAAACAATACAAGTGTCTGAAAGAAAACCTGTCAGCATTATCCACAAAAACGCATCTCTTTTACAGATTCAGAGACAGATTGCTGTTTAATAATTACTGAGCCTTTTTTATCATTAAAACATATTAAATATTTTCCATATTTATTCATTAGAGATAATTAAAATGCTAAAATTGGGACTCTTCCTACTAGTCATTGGATAGAAGCAAAACTCCATTTACTTTGCTACTTTTCATTTGCCTATGTACCTATTCTTTATTTGACCAATTGTTCTGGAAGACTCTTTGATCAGAAGCTGTGAAACTGTTTCACCTAGAAGCTCATTCTATAACTCTATTTCAGCTGCTTGGTAGCAGCTGAATAAAGTAAGGGAGGAGACTGAATAAGAGAACATAGATTTTTGATTTCGCAGAAATCTCCAAATTTCGGAATAAAAAACTAGAAACATAAGGGAAAAAAGTGATTTACGTGTACATACATGACATGTGCATATAACAAACAAACTTCTATAATTGCATGCACTTTTATAGTCAAAGCTGTATACTTTTCTAGAACTTGGCTGTTTTATGGAGTCAAGTGTCCTTTGAAATAACTTTTTATATATGAATTAAGAACTGTTAAGGAATACATAGCTGTTTCATATAGACTTACATAATTGGAAAAATAAGAAAAAATTTCTGAGATTTAATTCTAAAATATTAATAAAATAGCAATAGTGATTCTTATGAAAAATGCAATGTCATTTCATTGTACTCATGTCAAACAGTGAATTGCTTTCCCTAAAGCCAAATTCTTACCCCAGAAGTAGTTCAGTTTTAACTGAGGTAAGTTTCCCTAGTTGTCTTTCAAGTCTGACTCCGAAGTATAGATAATAGAGAAGGAGAATTTATTCACCTAGCAGTATCTGAAGTACTAGAATTTCCTACTCCACAGCTAAGCACATGAGTCCAGAAGACATTTTTATTTGGTACTTAACAGCGTGAAGAGTGATCTTTCATGTTCAGCTGGAAGGTTTCATTTTGTATTGCTGGATATTGGACTTAAAGCTGTGCTGTTAGTCTTGAACTAATATCTACTCTATGATGCAATCACAGAGGCTTTTATTATTCTCCTCAATAGTACTAGCAAATTAGTAGCTCAATATGTATTTTTTCTTCACCACTTGAATGTGTTTTCTTCTGAGGTGCAAAAGTGAGGAACACAATATCAATATAAACTATTTCTAAAAATGAATCAATTAAATATATGTCCTGTTTTGATATGTATCCATTTTTCAACCCCATGATAGGTGTCTAAATATCTTGTGTCATTTTTATATAATTTTTATTGGTTTCCAACAAGTTTAGATTATAATAGCCTTTTATGGAAAGAACAACCCTGTTAACTTGCAGGCATAAACGGATGCTTCACATAGTGATTTATTACTGTATCTGAGAATAATTTCTTGAGACTAACTGATTATATTAAAAACACTATAGATTTTCTTTTTTGGAATAAAGGGAAATGATCCATATCTTACAAAAATGTTCTTGGCTTCATCCGCATCAAATTCATACAAATTTTGCATTCCTTAATTACAACAACCTGAGAGGAAAACCAGATCATCAGCTGAAGCAGAAGAAAAAAAAAAAAGCAAAAAATGTAGCTTCTAGGACACCTCCAATTAAGCCAGTGACCCAGTGCTTTCTGTTTTGAACAGATGTTACATACCTTTTCCAAGTACTGAACAGGTTTTTGCACCCACTTGGTCTATTTTTATTGTATTTGGCTTGCCTTCAAACTTCTATTAAATGATAGTTTTTGAACCAAAAGGGACATTTGATTATGACACCATAAGCCACATTAGTATGCACATTACTTTGTTCATTAAAAGTTCCTAGTTCCTGACTAGGTATTGGTGAAAAACAGATTTTTGTTCTTTACCTACCCAAACAAGAAAGCAACAAAAACGCTAGTCACAAAATTTATCTACACACTTGCCCAGGAGTTTTCAAGCTAGTGGAACAATAAAATTTACAGAGGTACATTTATTCAGTATTTCACTTGTATTTACTCTCCTGAAGATTGAAGCAGGTGGTAAAAATGTTATCAAAAATACAGAAGCCTAGGCAACATAGCGAGACCTCATCTCTACAAATAATTTTAAAAATAAGCTAGGCATTGTGGCATGTCCCTGTGGTCCCAGATACTCTGGAGGCTGAGGTGAGAGGATTGCTTGGATTCAGGCAGTCAAGGCCGCAAAATAAACTATGATCATGCCACTGCACTCCAGCCTGGGCAACAAATTAAGACCCCATCTCAAAAAAGAAAAACAAAGAGTCAGTGTGTTTCTTCAGTCAACAGGGTCAATGTAGCCTTATTAATCTCTTGCAATAATGCTGAAGACTCAGTTTATCAGGCTAAAAATAGTCTGTTGGGTGCTATCCTCTGGTTTTCTCTGCCATGACTCGCCTTTAGCAACACTAATATATGACTTGGCAGGGCAAACTCTAGGTGATAGCTTACGTGGTTTAAATTGAGAAAATCACACTTCGAAGAGGTGCATTTCCAAATATCTACTCTTCCTTTGATCGGCCTTACTGGGATTTTGAAAATAAAATTCAGGGTTACGAATCCAACTGGAACCTGTCCAGAAGTACTTCTCACGTCACTGCCCAAGACACTTAGGATACTTACTACTGGCATCTCACAACCCGCAGAAAAAAGTGATAGTTTCTGTCCCATGCAAGAGGTAACACGGCAGCATTTTCTCGTGGGAACAGGAGACCAGATAATGCTGCTGGGGTCAGGAGAACTCTCTAGGATTTGAGATCATTGGTATACGACATTTTTGAGGAGGAAAAAAGGTTAGATGGAGAAAGCAAGGGAAAAGTAGGTCAAACTTCAGCTTCACAGTTTTCCACAGGTGCCACCAGGCAGACGAAAAGAGAAATTGGTTAACGTGATAGGAATATAGGACGAAAAACATTAACAGAAACTGTAATATTCTAGCTTTTCTCTCTGAGAGTTCCTAAATGAGCCACTTTGTTAGTAAAAAGTCTAAAATAAGAGTCTTGGCTGGGTGAGGTGGCTCATGCTCATAATCCCAACACTTAGGGAGGCTGAGACAGGAGGATTTCTTGAGCCCAGGAGTTCGACCAGCGTGGGTAACATGGTAAAATCCTGTCTCTACAAAAAAATACAAAAAAAATTAGCTTGGCGTGCTGGTGTACACCTGTAGTCCCACATACTGGGGAGGCTGAATGGGAGAATCACGTGAGCCTGGGAAACTGAGGCAGTAGTCAACTGTCATCCCACCACTGCACTGCAGCCTGTGCTACGGGATTGAGACCCTGCCTCAAAAATAAATAAGAAAATGCATATATAGATATACATACATACATAAAAGAAGGGTCTTTTTACTTCCTAGTTTTACCAAAAAAGAGAACGTGCCGTAAGTCTCAATTGTTCTCTGAATGTACGTTCATTGTTCTAGATTATTTTAGGATTGCTCTTGAAATGTCCCCTAAATATTTACATTTATTGGTAGGCATTTCAGAGGATATGTCACAGATAAGAGCAATGCTGTAATCTTACTTTCACCTATCTTGTTTGCCAATAGGTTTTTAAGAAATTGAAGTCATGTCATCTCTTGATATGAGATACACTAGCCTATTTGTTCCAAAGGGACCCAACCTTTAGAGTATAAAGAATTAAATGGAAGATATGTTAAAAGTAGATTCTTGTAAATTAATGAAGGCAAAAAAACTTTAGCCTGTAGTGCAGGAATATAAATTTGTTATATCTCCCTGGTGTTTACAACATTGGAAAACACTTACATTGAAAAGATAAAACACTACAGTCTATAAATAATATTTAATGTGTTTCCAAATTGTATGACTTAAGGAATGTAACTGAATTTTCTACATGCTATCTAATCTTGAATAACTATTCGTGGAAACTGCCTGTGGAATCACAGGTTATAGACGATCAGATAGTAAATCTGATGTTTATAAGTCATGTGACTGCTACTCGTTAACCTTGAATCAATATTATAACAGGAGATAAAATTATTAGTAAAATAATTTAAATAATGCTTGCATTTTATCTCCAATTATAATCATTTAACTGTCTTAATATACAACTCAAAATTTTGTAGAATTTTATGTAAAATAAGTCTAAATTAATCCTTAATAAACTATATATCTAGTATAGTGCCTAACATTAATATTTGTGGAATCAGTTAATAACAATTAATTTGCTTATAACTATTTCCCATTTATAGATACTTGAATAATTTCAATATTTATGTTTGTAAAGTGGTAAAGACAACAATAGAAATAAACTAATACACATTTGTCTGTATTTCTCTAATGAAAGCTAACAAAACATTTCATTAAAATCTGTTTATTTTATGGCTCAAATTAAAATTTCTGACAACACCCAAGTCTTTATATAAATGTAAAATTATTCTTATTGACAAAGAGGAATATTCTTATTCTAGCATGAGCTCAAATTACTATATTAAGAGAGGGACTCATTTAAAATTAAACAAGTGGCTGAGTTTAAAAATGTAATAAAATAAATGTTATAATGAATGAATGATCTGAGGATTTTTTTCTTACTGTACATATGCAATTTTCCACCTTTATCACTCAAGAACATAGTTGTTCATAAATCTTTTAAATAATGTAACACAACATATACAGAGGCAAGCTTGTTAAGATGCAGGTTCGAATTCATTGGTCTATGAATGAGCCTGAGATTCTGAATTTCTAGCAAACACACAGGTGAAATTGATGCTGTTGGTCTGTAGATCACATTTTAAGCACAAGGATTTAATACACTTGGAAAAGGTACTGAATACGAACGCCAACAATTTAGATACAAATTCGAGATCTCTGGTAATCCAATTGCATTATCAGATACAATTTATTCATTTATTCTGGACATCTGTGTTGCTATGTGTAAAATAAGGGAATTGGGGTATGCCACCAAGGTTTCTTGAAGTTCTAAACTTAGATGTGTATACATTCTAATTCATTCTCCAAACATCCCATCGATTTATTGTGTCTTATTTCTCTACTCATTTTTAACGTAACATACACAAAGGAACTATGTCAATGAATTTGTGCCAAGAACTCTGGAAGGACTTTCTATCTATAAAGTCCTTTGCCCATGACTTCGGGAGCCATGCAGAGCCTCTGCTGTCTAGACAGACACCTCAGCCTCCAGCTGCTTCCAACCTGGCTCCAAATGGCTTCAGTCTCAGAGAGGTGCTTGGCGGGCCCACTGGCTTCCAGCCTCCCTGTGCAGCTGTTCACAGTTGATAACGAACAGAGTCAATAATCTTTTTTTATTTTTTTACAACACTCGGTTTCCACCAAGCACAATTCACTTTTTGGCTGTTGACTGCAGAAAAAAAGGCATGTACCAAGTTACATAGCATAACTTCATCTGCCAAGCTTCAAAATTGTTGTAGGCATCTTGACAAAACAGCAGTGGCTTGAAAGACCAGGACATACATGCCATCAAAGGTACTCCATTAGTATTTATGTATACTGCTTATATTATTGGACAGCAGTTACAGTTTTCACACCTACAACTACACTTTGCTGAAATAGTATTTAAAGTCATTCTCACAAAAAATATCTTTAACTCCAGGGAAGCAGCCCCCATGAAATATTTCTATGTTGTCTTCTTCTCCAACAAACTCATTGAATGAAAAACATCACTCTATTACATATTGCTATAAACAGTTCTATCAGCTATCGCCTTCCATTAAATGATAAAGCTGATAACTTTTAGAATAACAATGTAATTAGACTTTTCTGAACATAAGCTTTTTTTTGAAAACAAATTTCATTAACTCACGACATACAAATGTGAATTAAGGATTTTAGTTTTATGAACTGTGTTTTTTCAGCTTCATTCTTAATAATTATTCTTATAATGCAGTGAACAAGTGACAGCTGAAATAGGTTGAACACAGTTCAAAAATAACAAGCAACAAGCATGGATAAAGCACATTTTCTATCCTCTTTTCTATCATTTTATAACATCTAGGTGATATTCGAGTAACCACCCAGTATCAGAATATCTTTGATGATTGTTTTCATATAAAGTAGTGATAGATATAATACTTGATTTTAATACTAAGCTACAATTGATCTTTCAATCATTAACAGTTGGAAATTTAAAATTATTTTAAAAAATCATCATTAGAACACTAGTAAACAGGGAAGTAATTACCACATGTTAAATCTATAACTGTACCTATAAATCCAAATGGAATTGTCAGAGTAGAATTAGTCAACAAGTATATCCTGGAATATTTTTCTACATGCCTACAATCAAGGGTGCTCAGTAAAATTCTACTGAATTAGACCCATATTATGAGTGAAGGCTGGGCTGGGTATAGTGGTTCATACCTATAATCCAAGCATTTTGGGAGGTTGAAGCAAGAGGATTGCTTGACGCCAGGAGTTCAAGGCTTCAGTTAGCCATGATTGCACCACTGCACTCCAGCCTGGGAAACAATTAGGCCCTGTCTCTAAAAATACTACTACTAATAAAATAAAAGTGTAAAACAATTTAAAAGGGCAAGGTGTAGTTGAATAACCACATGCAGGCAGAACTGGAGAAATTCTTTGCGAATCTACTAGGAATTCAAACCAAGTGGCATTGCTGAGCATTCTGGGAAGAAACGGAGAAGCTAGCAGGTTACTCTGATGTGCATTTCTCAGAGGATTCCCACTAAAGACATAAGCAAGGACATCACCAGCCAATTTGTATGACTTTTATTTTCTTCTCTTACCTAATTGCTGAAATGAGGACTTTCAGTGGTATGTTGAATAAAAGTGGTGAAAGTGTATATAATTGTCCTGTTTGCCCTGTTCATGACCTTCTTTTTTTTTTTTTTAAGACAGAGTCTTGCTCTGTTGCCCAGGCAGGACTGCAATGGCACGATCTTGGCTCCCTGAAACCTCCACCTCCTGGGTGCAACATCCGCCTCCTGGGTTCAAGTGATTCTCTGCCTCAGCCTCCCAAGTAGCTGCAATTAAGGTGCCTGCCACCACGCCTGGCTAATTATTCTTATTATTTTTTAGTAGAGACCAGGTTTCACCACATTGGCCAGGCTGGTCTTGAACTCCTGACCTCAGGTGATCCACCCACCTTGGCCTCCCAAAGTGCTGGGATTACAGGCGTGAGCCACCGTGCCCAGCCCTGTTCCTGATATTAAAGAAAAAGCTGTCACTTTTCCTCATTCAGTATGATATGAGCGGTAGGTTTGCCATATGTGGCTTTTATTGCATTGAGTTAAATACTTCCTATGCCTAGTTTGTTGAAGTTCTTTCTTATAGATGAGTACTAGGGTGTTTATTGAAGGTGGTGCATAGGCTTTGGTTCTGGGTGACTCGGTAGCATGGTCTTCATGCCGTTTCTTAAGCTGTAATTTTCATCAGTGAGGTCTATGAACACGCAAGTGGCTTAGGTTACAGGAGTTTGTGAAGGTGATGGCGTGGTTTTGCTGGAGGCAAAGGTGCCACGTTGTTGGGCTGGGCATGCATTGGTGTGGAGGTCCTACAGGTTGCTCCCTGAGCTCTCCTGGGAGATGGAGGCCACCAGTCAGCTGGCTGTAGGATTGTGGGTGCAGGTGTGTGGTGATCTATCCAGGAGGCTGGCCACTGCTGCACTTGCTGTTAGACTTGCACAGGACAGGTGCAGCGGGACAAGCAGGGGCCACTTCTGGACCAGCTTTCAGGCCAAGTGCGGGTGCATTCAGTGGGGCTGGCAGCTCAGTGATGGACTTTCTGGGGACATGGGGCAGACATTGGCCCGGCTGTTGGGCCAGGTGTGGGTGCAAGTGCAGCGGGACCACACAGCTCTGTCTCGCATTTTCCAGGGAGTTGGGGCTGCTGCTGGATTGGTTGTTGGCCTGGGTGTTTGGTTGCACAGGCGCCATGGGACTGGGTGGCTGCTGCAGTCTATCCAGGAAGGCAGGGCCCCTTTCAGGCCAAGGGTGGGTGCACGTGAATGCCTCCAGCAGGGCAGCCACGGGGCAGGGCTGGACAACTGTGCAGCACTCTCTGCAGTGAGGTGGGGCCTGGCTAGATTGGCTGCCAGGTCAGGAGAAGGCATGTGAAAGTACAGTGGGCTGGCTCACTGCTCGAAGCCACCCTGTTATGCAGTCCACATGGACACTCTCCAGGGCACTGCCTCATTCACTCCAGGTAAAATACAGTTGTGTATTAGTTGCTTTGGGTTTTTGTGTTGATGACAGGGAAGGGGTCTGGGGAGTGCCAGGCAATTCGAGTTGGCCATTGTACTCATGCCACCAAGATATTCGTGAGGGAATCTTAATGTTTAAACTATTGTAAGACATTTTATGTATAAAATAAAATGGAGGCTCATGTCTGAAATCCTAGCACTTTGGGAGGCTGAGGTAGTAGATCGTCTGAGGCCAGGAATTCAATCCAGAGTGGGCAATACAGAGAGATCGCATCTCTCCAAAAAATAAATGTAAAAAGGTAGCTGGGCATGGTGGCATGGGCCTCTAATCCCAAGTACTTGGGACGCTGAGGTGGGAGGATCGCTTGAGCCTGGGAGGTGGGGCTGAAGTGAGTCCTGATTGCACTGCTACACTCCAGCCTGGGTGACAGAGCAGAGACTTTATCTCAAAATAATAATAATAATAATAGCAATAAAATGAAGTATACAGTGATATTGTGTGATAGTAAATTTTGCATAAAAAGTACATGATTATGAAATGTAGTGGGATAATTTTTCATATTACAACTATGTATCACTTAATGGGAATGCATTCTGAAAAAGGTGTCACTAGTTGATTTCATTTTTCTGTGAACATCACAGTGTGTACTTACACTAACCCATTTGGTGTAGGTGTGTAGCCTGCTACACACCTAGGCTGTATGTTGTAGCCTATTGCTCCTAGACTACAAGCGTGTAGGATGTTACTGTACTGAATACTGTAGTCAACTGGAGCATAATGCTGTTTGTGTATCTAAGCCTATCTAAATATAGAAAGGGGAAAGTAAAAACACTGTATTATAATCTTATGGGACCACTATTGTATCTGTGGTCTGTCATTGACCAAAATGTTGTTATAAGGTGCATGACTTCCTTTGTACAATTTAAATATGAAAGAGAAAGTTAAAAGAATACGGGAAAGCTCTTTGTCATACATAAGCAATGAAGAGGATTCATTTACTTTTGATAGTCTTCTTGTCTTCAAATTTTCTAGCTGTTTCTTAGTTTTATTTCTAGGCAGAAAACCAGGGATCATGGTTAAAACCACTCTTTCTGTGTTCCAGCCTGCAGGCCCTGGAGTCACAGCACAATGATTCCACTGTATCCAGGAGATACCATCATTACTGTTAAATTATAAGAAGTAAAATTTTTAACTCCGTAACCTCAAACTCTCCATCTCTTAAGAAGAAATAATAATAATAGTGACCATATTGTTGTCGTGAAGATTCCATGAGTTAATAGACACAATTATTTACAACACTACTTACTTTGCACTAAACACTTCTTACATATATATTATTTTATAGATATCACCTATGCTTTTATTCTCCAATAACAATTTCAAGATATAATTAAAAAAAGAGTTAAAATAATTTTATGGCACTTAGGAGTAGATTCCTCATTCATTCAGTTTTTCAACAAGTATTTATTGAGTGGCTACTGAGTCAATTTTTAATGCTGAGAATACAGTCATGAACTAAAAACACCCAGTGAGTGGTCATTTTTCTGAAATAAAGAAACATTTGTAGTGAATAGATAGGTAACGATGAGTGGCGTCCAAAGTTATCGCAAGGAGCTAAAGAAAGGTAAAGAAGGATCTTTGTGTGACAGTGGCATTTGAGCTGAGATATGAATGAGATGAGACAGCTACACAAAGATCAGCTGGAGGTGCTGTTAGTGCAATACACGCGCAAAGGATCAGCTGGAGACGCGGGGTGGTATTCCCACCAAAGGGAATGGAAAATTTTAATGTCCTTGAGATAGGAATGTGATTTTCACATTCCCCCTACTAAGAAGGCCCATGTGGCTGGAGCAGAACAAGAAAAAGGACAAGAGAGAGCGAGGTAGGAAATGAGGACAGAGGGGTGCCAAGGCTAGATCACGCACAGCCTAATGAAATAGGGTAGGAACTTGGTGGCATTTGTATAGGGTATGAGAGAAATCATAGAAGACGCCAAGATAGTTACTCTAATTATAATATAATCACAGTGTATCAGATAACAGTAAAACGACATTGAAAAACACAAGATCTATAGTATTTTCAATCATAGACTCAGCTCCGTAAAGGGAGGCAAATTATAAATTCAAAACAATTCCAACCTCAAGCTACAGAATATTTTCCTTAAAACGTAGCCAGCTGATTCTTTCTTTTTTTAAATTGCATTTTAGGTTTTGGGGTACATGTGAAGAACATGCAAGATTGTTGCATGAGTACACTCATGGCAGTGGTCAGCTGATGCTTTTTCTTAAAAAAAAAAAAGAAGAAAAGTAAAACACCACCAATAGCCAAGAGAATTTAAAATAATTGAGATACACTGAAGAAGGCATCTTATCAGATAGAACACCTTTTTCATCTTATTCTAAAACTATATTTTTTAAAACAATGTGGAATTTGGTTAATGGAACATAATGAAAATACTAGAGACTTTTCTTCCAAGGGAAATGTCAGGACTGTTCCATGAATTATACTGATGCAAGTAGCTATGCCTTACGCACAAACAAAAAAATCATGACTCTTTAACACTCAACAGAAAAAAAAAAAAAAAAAAGCATACGGGTTAAAATAAACCAAGTATTCAAAAAGAAATATAAGGACCATTTTAATAACATCAATAAAGGAGATCTTTAAGGGGGGGATGAAAAATATCAAAATGTCATAAGCAAAAATTAAACATACAAAAAAGTAGAAACTATGTGTAAAACCTAAAACTGATAAGGAGTTGGTATCTGGAAAATGAAAATAACTTGCAAATCAGGAATGAAAACACATGTTTCAACAGAAATATAAGGAAAGAATACAGACATGAAATTCAGAGTAAGATACCAAAAGGACAAGAAGTACATTAAATGATGTTTAGGGTGATGTGTTGCACGATAAATACAAATAATAATCAATGATGTGATATTTCATATCATCAGACAGTAATGCTTTCATTATACGTTTTTTAATAACAAATGTTAGTGAAGAGATGGAAGATGGGAACATTCATTTATATTCATGGAAGCCAGGGAATGTGTTCTGAATTCCTAGCAAAGTTAAAGGTACCTACCCCGTAATCTAAAAATTCCATATCTAGCAGTTGGAATCCTAACACATTAATACACAAAAAGACATGTAGAAGGCCACATTAGAAAAACAGTAGAAAAGACGAGTTTTCTGTACCTAATGAATAAATTAATGTAGAGAGTACATACAATAGCCTTCTGAACTGGAATCTACATGAAACAACATTGAAATGTAAAATAAATACGCATATATGTTCAGTGAATAATTTCACTACCAAATAACAAGTACATCATCACACTATTCACAATTTGAAAATATGGATGACTGATGAAATAAATACATGCTTAATAAAGGTATATAGATATAAGTAGGTATGATTTAGAGCAATTTAAGCATATAAGTTAAAAGTTAAGTCCAGGGAGTGAGGAACTGAGGAGGGATGAGAAGGTTGAGATAATGCAATGTTTTATGACTTTCAATAAAAGAATGATACGAAGTAAATAAGGCATAGGGTTAACATCTATTTAATCTTAGTTACGTACACATGTGTGTGTCAGTGATAATATTTGTAAAATTTCCGATGCTTCTTAATTTGAAAATTTAAATAATGAATCTTAAAAAACATCTTTGGCCATATAAATGGTGGAAGTGTATTTTATAAAAGCTATATAAGAAGTACTTTTATATTTCTGTTCATCTAACTATTCATTATGATCACATCTCTATAGGAAATATTTCTCTTTAAGTGAAAGTAGCTCAGAGTTTTCCCCCTAGTTATTTATTATCATCAATACAAAGAAAAACAAGATGCTTCTTTCACATTAATCTTTTAAAATAGGTGGTTTCTGTGTTGACAACTGAAGCTTCAAATTAAAGATTGCTAGAGAAGAGATTTTCCCTAATCATAATCCCAGAAAACAATCCTAAAATGGAGAATTAGTCACTTAAAATGGGATAAATGGAATATGTAAAAAAAAAAAAAATCATTCAAAGTGTAAGTAAGGTTGCCTCTTTAATTCATTCTATATACAAGCCAGAAATCTGAGCAGGATGTCTTAGACACCTGGTTTATCCCCAAACTCTAAGTGTAAAGAATCACCACTGCTTGATTTGTTCTTATGGTTTCCTAAGATTTTTCCACTCTCTTTCCTACTTTCTATTTCCTTTGTTTTAATTTAGGCCATTGTCTTTGACTGGATCACTGAATTATCTTCCTAACCGGTGTTATTGCCTCTAGATTTTACAAAGGAATCCCTTTCCACATTTTAATCAGAATTTCTGTCTAAAAAGCAAATCCCTGGCACTGCGACATCCTTAAGTGAAATCCTTCTAGGCACTGGAGTTCTTTAACATCCTCTCTGGCTCTCCAGGATCTGATACCTGGCTTCTGCCTGAGCCCCTGCTCACCCTTCACTAGGAGCTCTATGCTCATGCTCCTGTTTCTGCATCAATACATCTGCTCCAGCTTTCTTCTCTGCCTTGTTTTACTTTTGCTTAGCTAAATCTTAGTTTTCTTGATGAATTTCATTCACATATCTTTGGTGTCTTCTAGGAAACCATCTCTAACCCACTAGGATGGGATAAGTACCCACTTAGCTTTCCAACTTCAAGATACCATGCGTGTTGGAGAGACTATAGGTGGAGCTCATTATTTTCACCTCCTGGTGTTTATTCTTTTGTATATTTCTCTCTTCTCAAGAGTGGGTGCAACCTGACTTGTTGTTACAAATTACGTAATTTGTTATAGTTGCTGTAACAGCCACAGGAAATCTATACAGTGTCCTCATCCAATAAAGCAGAGTCTTTAGAGACAGGTGCCACCCTGTCTTCTAGTCATGTTCTGATGCACAGGGCGAATCGGACCTTTAGAGATCCAATTCTCACTCCAAGCCAACAGAATATCTTCCATGTGACAGGCATGTGTTATGCTTTGGTGTTTCAAAGATGAATAGCATCCAATCGTGCTTTTCCAGAACTCAGAGTCAAAAAGAAAATGGCAGATACATAAATAATTATATCACAATGTGCTGTGTGGCTCAAAAGTCTCTACATGATCATATCCCTTTTTTATAACTATTTTAAATAGTCCATCATTTTACCCAGTCTCGTTGCTCTTCCCTGAACGTGTCAAGCACTCTCTCACCTCACAGTTTTCATATTTTCCCTCTAGCTAGCTCCCTCACCTCCTAAAGTTTTTGCACAAATGTCATGTTTTTAGCAAATCTCTCATGCTCCATCCCATGTGAAACTGCACTTATTCCTCTCTGGTCCTTCAGAAATCTTTATGTTCCTTCCCTGATTAATGTTTTTTTATAGTAGTCATCGCCATTGGACAAACTGCGTGTGTGTGTGTGTGTGTGCGTGCGTGCGTGCCTGCACACGTGTGCGCGCATGTGTGTGTGCATATGTGTGTGTGTGTGTGTGTGTGTGTGTGTGTGTGTGGTATTTTTTTTAACCAATCTATTTGTTTGGTTCTTTTATTCCCAAGGCTAGAGCAGGGATCATTTGCCTGTTTTTTTCTACTGCTATATCCTGAGCATCTACAATCATTTCTGGCACAAAGATACTCAATAAGTAAGAGTTATTTTCAACCAATAATTTTGTTGTATTTACTTTAAAAGAAATCCTAGCTAAATAATATCCTATCTCTGTGATTGGATAAACTAGATAAGCATTTCTTAAAGTAAATCTGAGTGAGCTAATTCTTAAGTTATTGTTAATTTTGAAAATTTTATAAAAACAAAAGTAAGAACAACTTTAAAAAAACACAAAAAACAAAGAAGATCTAACACTCCTCTGGTAGCTAAAGGGAGAAAAGGTACAAATGACTACTGAGATATACTTCCAGTAAGCCTTTAAAAAAATGTCAGGGTCAACAGAAACATAGCTCAGTGGTTATGGTATTAAAGTGAAACTCCGCTTCTTCTTAAAGTCAGTAACACCGTAACAGGTACATTTCACTAACACAGTGCCACACTACATTCTTTAAAACTATAAGTCAACCCCATCTCTAACCAGTAGTCAAGAAAAAGAATTATTATAAAGAATTGTCTGTAAATTAAAACAAAACAAAGGGAACAAAACTGCTTTCAAGACTGTTTCCATCAATATTTTGAACTTGGTGCTTCTCCATATTTATCTAGTAATTGACCTACATTCTCTCTACTTCCTTCCTGTCTTCTCACTTCATAAATATTGTTTATATTTGTGGTAATTTCTTTCAGCTTTTTATGCTTTTTGGCCTTAGAGATTTTTATACAATAATTTATGTGAGTAATGAAGTAATTTGAGGTTTTGAAGTAAATGCAATTATGCATCTTGAGACGATAAATAATAAAATATTGAATGTCATTTTCATCATACATTTTGATAAATACAAAATAAAGCATAATGTATTATTTATTAGCATGTAAAAGGAGGTCTATATTAAATAGCGAGGTTCAATGTAATCAGTAGTAAATAAAAATAAATTTCAAATGAGGAATGTAAGTAGTAAAGTTATAAAAACTATATCAAATAAACAATTCTATTGAGTTTGTTCACATGGTCCCAGTCTGAGAATAGGCAGAAGGAAGTGTAGTAAGTCACTTAAACCACCTCGAATTATTCTGCAGTGTTCCAAAATAGTGAATTCAGAGGCAAAATCAGAATTAATAATTGAACATATAACTCAGCTAATGCGTCAGTCTAAAAGGAGCCATGTTAAACAAAAAAACAAGAAAAAAGCAATAAAGAAAAAACGTGTCACTATTTCATGGATTCCTTATCCAATATATTTAGTGATAAATGTTTTTATTAGCACCAGACTGTGCAGAATGCATTTTTAGAAGGTGAAATATATTGTTACCAAGTTCTAGTAGCAATGATTCACTTTCTGGAGTTTGTTATACATGATGAATTCTTTTTATAAAAATATGCCATATGTTTATAACAAAGTTAGCTGTAATTGAATTTAAAGTGGATATTATTATTATTAGGTATGTTATCAGTAAGGGAAGGGCAGGATATTAGCTTAACTACCTTTTATTTAGAAATGAGAATTTCTCAAATTAGTCATTAACAAACTTATTGGCCCAGCCCTATTAAAGGAAACAAAACAAAAACCAGTGTGAATAGGTATGCCACGCATAATTGCTTTTCACATAAAACACATGCATACTATGAAACTATAATTTCAGTCACAGCCGAATAAATGGCAGGGATAGTAAATGTTATAGAATCACAAAATTAGAAATTTTCAGACAACTATAAAAATGATGCAGAATTTTAACCTAGCTTTTCTTTAAAGAAAAATAGTTATAACATATTTTTTCATTTTATTTCTCCTTTTTGCTCTCTAAGCAAATATAGAGTTTGAAAACTTTAGAAAGATTTGTATTTTAAGATAGACCAGCAGGATTTTTTTAAAATGAAGGATTGCACTAGGTGACTTTGTAAAAGCAGTTAAGATGTCCTTTAAGAACAACTTATCAAGTATTTTAAAGATCCTTTGAAAATGAGAGGACCATCAATTTAAGAAAATTAGAAATTGAAAAAATAATTGGCAATAAAAATTGTTCTCAGTATATTTGACAATCGATTGATGAATTTCATAGCTCTAAGTTGTTTGGGCTGTAAATTTCTGCAGCTTTTTGCTAGAATACAATTGAAGATACAATAATCTTTTTATATGTTTCATTAACTAGAGTAATGATAATGTCACCTCTGGCATAATACCTTGTGCTCTTTATAAACCAAGTATACGTGTGATTGTGTGCTAACATATACTGTGTATAGAGGTATGTATGTATCTATCTCTCTTCTACCCCTTCAGGTACGCACATTACATAGGTACAAGGTAGATAGAGGGATTGAAGAGACAGATATGTGCACATGCATGTGTGTTGATTGATGGTAAATTGAAAAATACACTTTGTATTTTTAATCTAAAAGCAAAAACAAAAACATGGTCAACACATAATCAATAAGCATTTACTTTGATGATCTGGTATTGATAAACTCATAGTAATTTTTTCTGCTCCTAATGAGATACTGGCTTTGATTACTGTTACAAAATCTATTAATTTCAAATCGTTGTCAATTTATAGATAAAATGATATATAAAAATAGACATGAACTTATGAAAGCATGACTCATCAATTTTCATACATTGGTATCCTACTATTTCTAATTTATAAATAATGTGATAAAGGTACATGCCAGTCATGACGTTTTAGATCTGACACAGACAAAAATACACAATACCTCAAATTATCATGTGAGATAGATTTTACAATGGGCATATAATAGAATCGAAGAAGTTAAAAGTAAATATTGGTATATCTGATTTTTATTTTGAAATTTGTTTGAGATTATATGTCTTCCATAGTAATATGCTCATAAAGACATGAGATATTTTTCATATGTGTATGTTCTATGTCAGTTTCTATTGCTGTTCTATGTCAGTTTCTGTTAAAAGGGTATTATTTTTATGAATGTTCTGTCTTTGAAAATGATGTCAGGAAACTAGAATATATGACTGCGTTTGTATGCATGCATCTGTGTCAATCATTAAGGAGTTACACATTGATTTCTATTTGTTTTAATTTTTGTTGTTTTCTAGAGTTAATGTGCAACATTGTAAAATGCTTTTTGAGTGCTGATGTTCATCATATGATGTAATTTCTACATGTGCTACATTCCTGATATCGACTCTTCTTGTTTATATTATTTTTCTCTTTTGCCATATTGCTGGTTTAATTCTAGGAATAGTTAGTTAGGACTTCTACACTTATTATCGCCATGAGACACACAGCACTCTGTTCAATGCATTTCCCTGCTATCCCTAAACTGTTTCTAATTCTTGCAGAGGAAAGCAGCAGCAGAGCAGAAGGAAAGGCCTTCATCGTCTTGAGTAGAGGTGGTTGCTTCTCTGCTGAACTCTCTATCAAGAGTAATAACTGCTTGTTTATTCTTTCTTCCTGGTTTTGTTAAGAACCCATTACCATTCTGATTTTTTATGGAAGATGATTTCATCCGTATTTGTTTTTTATGATGCAAATGATGCTGAATTCTTCTTTTCAGGTGTGTGCCTATAAAGCCCTTGCCACTAAGAGGAAGTGGTACTAAATGTGTGGTCCCCATCCTCATATCACCATCATCTGACTAATTGTTACAAGTGTAAACTATTTGTTCCAACTCTAGCTCTGGGACTGGGGCTGCAAAATCTGTCTTCTAACAGATCCTTAGGGTGACTCTGACATATCCATACTAAAAGTTGAGATTATTTTGAAGATGCGTATGTATCACAAGATCATAGAGAGTCAACCCTGAAACCTCTGAAGAAACTAAAATGAAAGACATTTTTTTCTGCTCATGTGGCTAAGGCATGGAAGCCAGTAGTCTCTAAAACAGGAACTGCTAATTGGCTATCTTTATCTTCATTTAAGAAGGATGCTTGGAAATAAAACCAAACAGAATAAAACCATACAGGGCTTAAGGAAGATGAAGAAGACTGATTTTTATTCATTTGTAGTAAGAACACTTAACATGATATTTACCATCTGAAAAAAAATTTAAGTGTACAATATATTATTGACAATAGATACAACGTTGTACACCAGATATCTAGAGCTTTTTCCGCTTGCTTAACTGAAACTGTACGGCCTTTGATTACTATGGT
Organism: Alouatta palliata; assembly: GCA_004027835.1. Lineage (NCBI taxonomy): Eukaryota > Metazoa > Chordata > Mammalia > Primates > Atelidae > Alouatta > Alouatta palliata. The sequence continues at coordinate 175,331 of PVKV010000109.1, read as the reverse complement.
GACTTTGTTTCCCCCTCCCCACAGCCCCTGGTGGTACTAATCTACTTTGCTTCTATGAATTTGACTATCTCAGATACATACTATAGCTAGAATCATGTAGTATTTGTCTTTCTGTGACAGTCTTATTTCATTTAGCATAATTTCCTCAAGTTTCAACCATCATGTGCCATACTACAGAATTTCCTTCCTTTTTGAGACTAAATAGTATTTCATTATTTGCACATAACATATTTTCTTTATCCCTCTGAATGTACATTTAAGTTGTTTCAACATCTTGGCTGTTGTGAATAGTGCTTCCATGAACATTAGAAGTGCTAATATCCCGTGAAGATCCTGATTTCAATTCTTGTGAATAAATACCCAGAACCACTTATTGCTGGATCAAATGGTAATTTTAAATTTTTTTGAGGAATCTCCATACTGTTTTCCTTAGTGGCTGCACCATTTTGCGTTCCTACCAACAGTGTGCAAGGGGTTTAAATTCTCCAGGAGACAGACCTCGGTAACACTGTTTAACCATCTGGTATCACTTTGTGTCTAAAGAATTACCATCACTTTTTATCATTATAAGATTTTTTTCTTAAGATAATTTGAAATGGATTTCTCTCATTCAGAACATAACATCATATTGCTGTATCTCTTGCTTATAAATTTGATTCATTTTTATTCTATCTCATGTATATTCTGTTTTATCCCAAAGGCCCAACTTAGAGCCCATGAGTTGAAACTTAAAGAAATAAGACTATTGTCTGAGAATTGTTATATGAAATCAGCACAACAAAACAAAGGTAGGCAAGCTCATATTAAAGAGATCAGGGAATCCCAGGCAATGAGTACCGTCCTATGACTTGACGGAATTTGTTACATATGTTAAGTAATAACATAATATTAAAAAATGACATACCATTAAAAAATGTTTGGATGCTTTTGGTGATACAAAAAATAACTATCACAGAAGCAAATATTGACAGGACTTGGGCAAGTACTCTCTGAGATCTCAGGTGTCAACTCTTCTGTCAGGTGGTAGGTGTGTCTCTGTGAGTACAGCTGACTATCTGGATATAATGTCATTAATATGTTAAAACCATGCCAGGCCGGGTGCAGTGGCTAATCCCAGCACTTTGGGAGGCCAAGGCGGGCGGATCACCTGAGGTCAGGAGTTCAAGACCAGCCTGGCCAGCATGGTGAAACCCCATCTCTACTAAAAATACAAAAATTAGTCGGGAGTGCCGGCTCATGCCTTTAATTCCAGGTACTCGGGAGGCTGAGGCAGGAGAATCACTTGAACCTGGAAGGCAGAGGTTGTAGTCGGCTGAGATCGCACCATTGCACTCCAGCCTGGGCAACAAGAGCGAGATTTCATCTCAAAAAAAATAAATAAATGAAAGATAAAAACATGCCAGTAATTCCACTTGCTTTGGTTGTTTCTACATCTAAGTGTATAAACAGCCTTCTGATTATAATTTGTAAGTTAAATAAATAAATAAAACATGCTAGTTATCTTAGAAATATGAAAACCCCAGAACTAGTTTTGGGACTCCCAGACCTTTCATTAATCTTGAAATGAAGAAAACATGAGTTTGCTTCAGATAGAAAGCTGTTTGTTGGTGGAAGTGGGAAAGGATGATTAGTAATATTTTGGAAAAATAGAAATAAGTAGCAGCTGTGTCACAGTCTCCAAACCCATCTTTGCTTATGTGTCATTGCTAGACCCACATGAACAATTAACACTCTACAAGCTGATAAATGGCCCTCAGCTAAAATAAAACTCATCTGATATACATAGCTTTATTAAGATGAGGGTTCTATTCAAACACCTCTTATGGAGCTTTAACTATATCTGAAAGTTCGGTTTAAATCTTTGGCAAATTAGCAGAGTATTAAGTCAGCAGGGAACAACCTGCCTAGCTCACCTTCCTCAATTGTGTTTGTTTGTTTGTTTCTGGAACCCCACACTTTGGTTTTGGGAAAGGGACAGTAGATATGTCTGGAATAAGGGTGAAATATATGTGCCCACTCTTTTAGTATCTGAATAATTCATAATTAAGTTATTCACATAATCACTCTTAGGAAATTATTTCTGTGGTTGTTAGAGTGATAGACTCATCCTAGGAAGTTTGAGCCAGAAATGCAAATCATAAAAATGTAAAGACCCTGATGGCCTTGATGAGATATATGGGGTAGAAATTCTGTTGTTTTTATTTTCTCTCACTTCCCACCTTCGTCATCTGTCTTAATCAGGACCATTACTGACATTCCTAAATTCTCCTATGCGGGCGGTGCAGAATGGTGATTTTCTTCTATTGCTTCACCCAAGCTTTAGTGGAGGGTTCTTTCGGAGATTCTGAAAGGGTTAGGATAGGGAGAGACTATTTAGCTGCTCCTTGGTCAATAACAAAATACCTTCGCACCAAGAAAATGAGAAATAGAATTGTAAATCCAGAACACATTATAATTCCCTGCATTCTAAAATAAAAATGAAACTTTTTCCCCTAAAGTAATGTTCAAGTAAGAAGTCTGGAAATAAAAATGCATTCAAAATACATATGAAGAAGTGCTGAATAGATTAACTTACTTCAAACTTTGGCTTGGGGCTTAAGTTTTGGGTCTGAAATATTAAAGGGAGCCAGTTGTACAAAACATAGCAAAGATTTAATGAGATAAAAGTCAGAGTAATATCAGACTTATGTCTTAAAGCACCTATATTTTTGATACTTTTATCATTCAAGGAAAATGATTTATTCCAGTGCATTTCCAGCAGTATATATGAAAGAATATATATAAGCCTTTGAAGTTGCTATTTTCCACAAATACCATTTCCAACATGAAGCTATGAAAGCCTTTTCCCTGTCATGACATATATTGTGATACAATATACAAAGTGGAAGAAATAAAAAATACTAAGTCTGCAAAGTATTTGCTTTTTTCCTGTATCTCTTTTCCAGATAGTTAGATCCCAAAACTAAGTAATTAGTTTACATATTAAACATTGTATACATGTATCACAATATCATATTTATCTCAACTAATTCTATAATGTAACTATAATCAATTAATTTTTAGTCAAAAAGAATGACATCTCAAACATAAAATATGAATAAGAAATGCTTATCACAGTGCTTGCTAATGCCTCTTCATATATGTTTCTTTCTCTAGCATATTTATGTTTTAAAAATGGTAATAATCTTCTAAAAAGAAGAAAATCTTCATTTCCTTTGCATATGTGTTTCTCCCTACAATTCACTATTTTATTCATCAGTTACAATACAAGCATTGCGTTTCAAGAATTAAGGTGTTTACAAATATTAAAGTTATGTGAAGAGTCTGAAGCCCAAGTGTCAGGAAAAAGCAGAAACTGAGGCTCACAGCACGTCCCTTCAATAATCTAGGGTAAATGATGCTTTCTGATCCCTAAAATTTCAGCAATGAAATAATAATTAACTTGCTACTTTATATGACACTAAACTAACAAAAAATAAAATATGTAAATGCTCTTTTGTTTTGAAAACATTTTACTCACAAATGTTTTAATAAATTCTTGTGGCACACACGCAGAAATACTAAAATAATATATCTAGGGAACTATTTCCCTAGATAAATGTTAGAATGCTAGAAAAATGATATTTGCTAGCACCTGAATATCTGATAAATAACCCAGTTTTCACTGTGATGTTTACTTACAAATTTAGATCCAGAGTGAAAGCTAAAAAGTATTTCATATAGAATCACTATCTCTCCCTTTAGTATTTTTAGTGTCATATAGTCAGAGAGAGTTTCAGAACATTTCTGAGGTTGCATCCAACCCCTATGTACAGGAAGCATCATTGTCAGTTATTACAAGAAGACATATAATGAATGAGGGTCATCTGAAGGGATTAACTACAGATAACATGTTTACATGCATGCATGTATTTACATAGGCCTAGTTAGAAATTCTAGTTAATCCCTGGCAGAAATAAAGTTGGAGTCTCTTGTCTTCTAATGCTCATTAATTACATAAAATGATTCTGTGCCATTCAATAAATTAAATTAATGAGTAAGGAGATGTATGAACATACAGTTTTATAGAAAATTTATTTTAAAACAAATGAACTATAAGATATATCCCAGGTTTGTAATTTTTTTAAACTTTAAAAATCTATATTGAGAGCCTATCCATATTCCCTTTATAATAAATAACTTTATATATCTACATGTCCAGAAAAATAGATACAGAAATATATATATATATATTTATACAAACTGATACCTACTACACCAACTTATTAATTATAACCCAAAATGATTCTTCTGAGTATGCCCGGTTTTCAGATTACCAGCTTAAAATAAAAGATCCTATCAAATCATGTAAAAAATACTCTAAAATATTGGTTCAAAAATGTGTCCTGAGTCTCTAAAGTCATTATTAATAGTTTTTGTTATCATTTTTACTTTTCTGGAAGTTAATATATTGTCATTTTATGCATAAATATGTACATTTTCCTTTTAATATTAAATACATTTTTAGTATCTTACATTTTAACCTGTAAATGCACTGAAGTTGGGTTTTTTTTTTTTTTTCCTTTTTTGTTGAAAATAACCACTTTCTTGTTGGAATAACCATGGTCAACCAGTGGAATATAGTTCTCTTTCTTTTTTCCTAACTAGATATTTCACAGGGAGTTAGTACAAAATTCCAAAGAGAACTTTCTTGTGCAATCATCCCGACTAGCCATGGGTAAGAGTGTTTTACTATTTACCTCTGTATTCCTATGTCATGTGTGTGACCTTTACAGTCTTCTGCACTTTGTGTTTCAATGTTTTTGTGTTTTATTTCCTTTTGTTCTTTTTTATCATGTCCATTTCATTTTATATACTTTATAACAACAGCAAGAGAAATAATCCAGAATTGAGTACTTTTAACCATTTTAATAAAAAAGCTTTAGTTAAAATGCATTATTACATTTACATTTTGGACTTTAATTAAAAAAAAAAAATGGAGCTATTTATTCAGGAATATAACTCCTGAGTATTGTGTTGAAAGAAAATGTGAAGGGAACATATCTCGTTATTAACTTTTTTTAATTGTGCTAAATCCATACTTTTAAAAAACATAATATGTAGTATTTAATTGGCTGAATCATATAATCTAGAAATGTACAGTTTGCATTACCAGTTAATTTATCTGAAAAGATGCTGTTTCAATGATAGCAACAGCTAATATGTGTATGGAAAGTAAAGTTCATCTATTTCTTTTGATATAATTTAACATTTTCTCCTATCTTTTTTCTATAATGTGCAGTGTTTACCCTTTTCTGTTTTATTAAAACAAACATAGACATGTGACAAACGATTTGCTTTGAATATTTCTAAAGATATGCTCATTAGAATAAAAATTGTTTAGTGTGGCATTTATTACTTACGTAACCATTTTAGCAGTAAGTGTCAGAACACATTTGTAAAACAAAGGAATCCAGCTGTGGGTGGCAATAGTATTAATATAGTTTTACATTACAGCCCACTACCATATATCTACATGACACAGACACTTACTGTACTATGAAAATAATTGCAATACATATTTTCAAGATTATTCTACTATCCATGTTGTCTTGATCAAGCCCAGCCATAAATGCCTCTTTCCAGTATATTAGCTGAGATGCTGTGAATAATTACACTTTTCTTTCTCTTCTTTATCCTACCGAGCAGTTCCAGTTCTGTCTAAGAAAATGCATCTGGTTCTCCAACAGCTACTTCACTATACTTTTGAACCTTACTTTGTGCCTATTCATGATTTCTCATCATAAGATTATAAAAATGTAAGTAAAAATAGAATTACCATATGGTCCAGCAATCCCACTATGGAGTATCTACCCAAAAGAAAGTAAATCAGTATACTGAAGGGATATCTGCACCCACATGTTTATTGCAGCACTATTCACAATAACCATGATATGAAATCAACCTAAGGGTCCATCAGTGGATTAATGGGTAAAGAAAAGGTGGTGCATTTATGAAAGAAATACTGTTCAGGCACAAACAAGAAGAAATATCTGTTATTTGCAGCAACATGGATGAAACTGGAGATCATTATGTTAAATGAAGGACGCCTGGCACAGAAACACAAATATCACAGGTTCTCACTCAGATGTGGAAACTGAAAAAGTGGATCTCACAGTAGTAGAGGGTAGACGGGTGGTTACTGGAGGCTGGGAAGTGTGGAGGAGGGAGAGGGGTGAAGAAAAGTTGGGGGCCAGTTAAAAAAATACTGTTAGAAGGATTAGGCTAGTATTCAATAATACAGCAGGGAGACTATAGTTAGCTATAATTTATTGTATATTTCAAAAATGTTTAGAAAAAATAATTGAAATGTTCCTAATGCAAAGAAAAGATACATGTATGAGGTGATGTGTAACCCAGTTACCCTAATTTTATCATCACACATTGTATATGTATCAAAATATCACATCTACCCCCAAAATACGTACGATTATGTATCAATAGAAAAGAATAAGAAAATATGACAGATGATTATAAGTCAAATATCATGCCCTTACTGTAGAATAGACATTTAAGATCTTTCAAAGTAAAAGAAATGACAAATTGTCACATTTCTACTGCAGCAAAAATAACAAGATAATCTGACTAATGTATTTTTACTGTTAATGCCAAAAAGACATGCTTATAATTCAGAATACCTGTAGAGCCACACTCTATAAAGCATCTACTTTAGAATCTTAGCAGAAAATCAGTCTATATTTAATTTACTTTAGTGATTGTCCTATTAATAAACATTATATGATGAGCTTAGTTTTTCATAGTTTAATGAAAAAGATATGCTCCAATTCACTATTTTTTAAGATTAAGCAGAAGAATTAAAGTAGATTTTGATTATCTTATCAACAAATGGATTTATCAAGAACTTATTATATTATTAATAAAGATTGATTAAATTTAAAGACGGCATTTTCTCCAGTTCCCAATAATTAAAAATGTATGGATGTTTTATGTTAATCATCAATTAAAAAAAAACAGTAAAATATCCTAATTTGAATGCCCCAATTAATTTTGGATCATGAATACACCTTTTAATATTATCCATAAAATAATAGAATAAATTTAAATAGGATGCCCCAATTTATGTATTATTATACACCACAGCAAAATGAAATTTGCATAGACTTGGATAATGTGGACAGTTGGGAAGTCTGTTTCCTCATCTCCACTTTCCTTATCCTCTTTCCCTGACTAATATCCCTGGATGCCTAAACAATTTTGTACACTGGAATCAGCACATTTATATCAGACTCTATGCTCTTACTTCACTTCTTTTCTGACATTCTCATCAGAGTTTTCCTGCAGGGGCTGCATTTCTTCAGGATGAGGACTAAAGGAAATCCTAGTTCATGATGTGCCGAGAAAGCTAGAGGTGGGGCCAGGCACAGTGGCTCATGCCTGTAATCCCAGCACTTTGGGAGGCCCAGGTTGGTGGATCACTTGAGCCCAGGACCAGCCTGAGAAACATGCTTAAAATCTCATTTCTACAAAAAAACAAAAACAAAAACAAAAATTAGCTGTGTGTGGTGACACTTGCCTGTAGTCCCAGCTACTCGGGAGGCTGAAGTGGGAGGTTCGATTGAGCTTGGGAGGTAGGGGCTGCAGTGAGCCCAGATCAGGACAATGCACTCCAGCCTGGGTGACAGAGGGAGACTCTGTCCTATAAAAAAGAAAATAAATTTTTTAAAAATACAGAGGTGGCCTGATGTATTGCTTATTCCTTCTCAGGACCAATGGCATTTTATCTGAATGGCATTGTTTGCTAATAATAGAATAACTATGACAGAGGTATCAGGGACTCTTAAAATTGTGCCTTTACTCTTTGAATTACTGGAATACCTTAAGAATAATTTGTTAAGGAGTATCAGTGACTAAAGAACTGAAAGAATGCCCAAGTGCAAATTTTGAATAATTAAAAGTGTTTATAGTGCTTAACTAAAAAAAATCATTAGATAGTTTTAATACAAATTCTGCTTTTTAAAACGTTAACATGGCATTAACCATGGTAACCAATCCAGTGATTAAGAAAAAAAAATCATTCTCATAAAACATAATATTATCTAAATATTACTTTGAAGTGGCTGTAATTAAGAGATCAGTTACAAGTTTGGATAGTTAACCATAAGAAGTATAAATCTGATGCCAAATTGCTAGTGACTGTTCCAGCTTGTACTTCTTTCAAAAATCTATAAAATGGTGAACAGGGTAAGGTAATAAATACTTATATAGACATCTCTTTCCACTGTTACATAAACTGTTTTTATTTTTAAACAATGTATACTTCTGTCATTTATAACTTGGGTCTTTAGCATTTAATTTTATAAGATACTTTAATGACTAAAAAGGGACATTTCCAAATTTTACAAATAATTCCAAATTTTAAAATCCACATCAAAAGAATAAGGATGATTTATATCTTCTACCATTTGTTTTTTGTTGTGTCTTCTTTTTTTTTATCACCAGTGTTTCTTTCAATCTATTTGCCTGATTCTACCCTCCCATGTGTGATAGGTTTCTCCTTTGTGGTACAAAACCTACTTTCAAAACATTGAAAAATCTGCGCATGTGGGTAAAAAATTAGTGCAATTCAGATTATTAAAAAGCCAAAGGTAAAAAAATGTAGAGGGGAGGAGGATAAACAGTGGTTTAACAACAATTTTTAAAGTGTTTTTTTTTCTGTTTGTTTTTGGTTGAGGCAAAGCAGTAGAACATTAAAAAGCTTTATGCTAGCTAAATGATTCAAGAAAAGAATATTTAAAAGGGAAAGGACTATTGACTTATAATAAAGTTTGCGGAAGACATTATTCATGTATTTATATTTGTTTTTATATTGATAAGTTAAACATCTTCATAATTACTGTTCATATTCCAAAAATCAAAAGAAATTGCCAGTATTTCAAAATCATATCCAAATAGAGAAAATAGTCACATTGTTGTCTTTGATGCTTTGACTATTATTTTAATCCACAGCAAACTAGTCTGCTTAAATGCTGAATACTTACAAGATAATGATATGGTCTACAATGCAATCAAACACTCATTATGGTTTTTAACAAAGAAAAAAGCATTTTAATATAAGACATAAAGTTATAAATGCTTGCATGTTAAGATCCTTCAAAGGAGATTTGTTTCTAATTGCTAGACTGTCTATTCTTCATTTTCAAAGGTCTAATGCAAACTTTCAAGTCAAACACTTGTAAAGTAACATTGACAAGCTTTCTATTCATGAATTTTTCTTCTGTCCTCAGTTACATTAGACCTTTGGCTTGTACAAAACGCTTAATAATAATTTATTTTCTATGTCCTATAACATTGTGTGCAAGAGCTTAGTAACTAAGCTCATAATGTTTACTTTTAAGATTGGATGAGGTCATGAAAATAGAAGATGACCTTTCATAGATCACATTTCAAGGTGAAAGCTAGCATCAAATGATAGAATATTTTATCACAAGGCCCTATTTATGATTTTCTCTCTTTTATAATACTGGATCATCTATGGCTTAAATAATATATGGTAGTTTCAAAATATAATTTCTACCCTGTATAATGTCTTAAAAATACGATCATCATCACTGTAACTGCACAAAATAATTTGTGATATCAGACAAAGTTTTGGTCCCTAGCTTTAACCTCTAATTTTTAAAGGGAAATCAGCCTCTTTAAGTTCTTAACTATTTCCACTTGTATTAGAATATGAGCTTCCATTTGATGTTTTTAGACTCCTTCATCTTTGATTGCATGAACAGCTGTTAACGACTGTAATGCAGAATGACATGATACAGTTTATTTTCCTGAATAGTTTCTCCTCCCTACTGTGGTAAAATATACAATTCAGAACAATACCAGTAATTATACCTTCCTGATAGGGTATAGAAGCAATTATTTCCAAATTATCCTATTTACTATATGGTAAGTATCCTTTCCATTTTCTGTCCCTCAGAGATAATCCAATTAATGTTCACATCTAGGTTAGCCATACTATCTATTCATCTCTTTCCTTCTTCAACATTAGTGAATAAAAGTCCTATCAGAGAGAAAATTCTGAACACTGGAAATTCATATCCTGAAGCTACCACTTGGCTTCATCTAATGACCAGCTTTTACAGCCTCTCGCTGATAACTTCTTTACTCTTTACTCACTTGCTCTACTGGCTATTGCCAGTCTGTTTTTTCTTTTTTTTTTTTTTTGAGACGGAGTTTCACTCTTGTTACCCAGGCTGGAGTGCAATGGTGTGATCTCTGCTCACCATAACCTCCACCTCCTGGGTTTCAAGCAATTCTCTCGCCTCAGTCTCCCAAGTAGCTGGGACTACAGGCATGCGCCACCATGTCCAGCCAATTTTTGTATTTTTAGTAGAGGCGGAGTTTCACCATGTTGACCAGGATGGTCTCAATCTCTTGACCTCGTGATCCACCCACCTCAGCCTCCCAAAGTGCTGGGATTATAGGCGTGAGCCACCGTGCCCGGCCCCTGTTTCTTTCATTAATCTCTTTCCACACATCATCTGTCCTGATTCTTGTGTCCCTTCAAAACATCACTTGTTGATTCTCCTTGCTTTCAGAGTCAACCTCCTTGATGAAGTCACTGAATGTCCTCACCTGTCATCAAATTGTCAATGGTGCTTCTAGTCTCATTCATGTAATGAATCTGCTCATGAAGATGATGAAATTCAGCATTCATCCTCCTTGACTTTTACTGCACTTCCAAATTTGCAGACTCCTGAATTTCTAATATTTAACACTTCTTGCACTCTGATAACATACTTTCCCACCCTTTTTTTTTTAACCTCCTGAATAGGAAAGCTTTATCACTTTGTTTATCATTCTCTTTATGTCTTACTTCACACAACTTATCCCTCCTAAGGCTGCAATTAGATTCTTAGGCTATGGGAACTGGATCTCTAGCCAAGAGCTTTCTGGCTTGAGTTGTGTATTTCTTGCTGCTTATATAACACCACTTCTTGAAGTTCACAAACTTAAATAAAATTGAACTAGCAACATTCACACTTATCTAAATGTTCTGTAGCAATACAGTCTGAAAGACTATCAGAATTATGAGCTGTATGCACGTCTTAGTTTGGCTGTCTTTCATGCCCAAAATCCAGTCATTCATCTGGATTTGTTTCCCTCAGATTAGTTTGTTGAATATTATAAACTTGGTGTGAGACAGTAATTTTTTCTTCCTAAACATAACTCCCGTATTATGTGTCAAATCACTCTTCTCTGCTAGTTAGAAGATATCTTGATTAATATATGAGATGAATTTTACAGCTTCCTAAACACTTTTAATCCAGTTTAGAATTATAAAACAAATTCAAATTCAGACAGCCTCTCTACCATCACTGGTCACATCTGCAGCTCCAGGGATCTGAAGCTGTCTGTTCACTCTGTTCTCCTCCCATTCCAGCAGGTAGAACAATAAAGGAAAAATGTACATGGTCTGGTCCTGAGATGCCTCCTGCTCACCTCTATTTCCAAAGAGTAATTGCTCTGACTACGTGAGGAAGGGGAGTGAGGCAGGAGGAAAGAGAAATATTTCCTTAATTAACTTCCCTCCGTTGTAATTTTTTCCCTGCTGTTTCATGGCTTCTTTGACCAGCTTCTCAGGGTGCAAATGCTCCCTGGTGGAATCTAGGGGCTAGCTCTGGAGAAGTCCATGTGTGTTCTCCAGAGGGCCTTGGTGGGGGCTTCAAACGCTCAGTTCCTGCATATGGAAGATGGTTCAATCATTTTGTTTTATTTATTATTATACTTTAAGTTCTGGAGTACACTGCAGAACATGCAGGTTTGTTACATAGGTATACACAGAGAGGGGAACATCACACACCAGGGCCTGTCGGGAGGTGGAGGGACTAGGGGAGGGATAGCAGGGGGTGGGGGGCTAAGGGAGGGATAGCCCTAGAAGAAATACCTAATGTAGATGACAGGGTGATGGATGCAGCAAACCACCATGGCACATGTATACCTATGTAACAAACCTGCAGGTTCAATTATTTTCTTACCCCCTCTGTTGTACTCGATAGTCTCTCGTCCCCAAGACTTTATTCTGAATGTTGCCTTGCCAGTCTTCTTAAATATAGTCTGCAGGTAGAGGGTAGGCACGGATTTGCTTGTTTAAGCAGTAGCAATATTGCCATCTTTCAGTAGATCCAGTGTGATCACTGCTCCTCCAAATCTCTGTTGTTCTCTTGGCCCCAACTTTCAATCAGGGTAATTCAGCACCCTGCAATAGTGTCCCAGAGGAGCTCTCTTTCTCTTCATTTATTTTCAGTCTTCCTGGCCTATTTTGGACATTTTGTGCTCTGAAATCCTGCTGCATAATTTTGCTCTCATCATTATTAAATTTAATTATTTTCCATTGTCTTCTTAATCAAGTCCGTATTTCCTGAAGCGTATTCCAATCTTTTAGTCGTCAGTCTGTTTTTGATGACATAATTTATAATATTCTTGTGGAATAATCTAACCTTAAGAGGTTCTTCCTAAATTTTGAACCTCCTGTGCTTTTTGTAATTTCAAAACCAACATCAGTCTCAGTTGATTATTTTCTTGTTTCACTTACCCAAGGACACAGTTATTATAATTATTTTCACAAATAACTGCTATATCCTTAATCAGATTATGAAATTCTCAGAAAAAGCCATGTGCTTTCTAATGTTCTAAAATAGCAGTAAGCATGAGACTTGTGGGATGATTTTAAATATATGAAAGTTTTAGCATGAAATATGTATGCATGAAAAAAATTGATGACTATTGAACATTTTCCTACTTAAATCCCATATTTTTTAATCATAAAATTTTCTTATAGTAAATATGACATAGTACAAGTGTTTGTTTGGAGGATGAAAATACTCATTTCATTCAATAATTATTGTTATGGAGACAGTATACTCCATAACCCTCAATTAGTCTGAGAAGGTCATAGAAATATTTGATATATTCAGAATAGAAGTCAAAGAATAAAATGGCATTTCCATTTTAAGCATTCATGTTACAAAAAGAGGTCTTCACTTATCAAATGACAAAAACATAGAGAAAAGTAGGGTGTGGAAGGGAATAACTTCGTAATCAAGTACAATAAGAAATTGTTGAAACAATTACATGGAAAATGATATGCATTAATAAATCATATTAAGAAAGATGATTAATAAGTGAAATGGTTTTTAGCATGAACTATCCATATTTTTAAAATGGGCCACCTTTGGGTTTCTCAACATGAAGAGGTCCAAATATTAGCAGATGGCACTCAAATAATAGAGTTTTCAAATTTAAATTCTTAGTATTTAGCTTTTCTTCTTTATTTTATGTGTATAGTATACATAAAAATGTGATTTAACCGTGCTCATTTCTAAATGGGGAATTTCAGGAAAGCATGTGTCCGAGTTATATTTTCTCAAAATGAAATCTGTAATATAAATTTTGCCAACTATTTTCATATCTGCAATACTAGACCATGATACATCAAATAAAGGATTTTCCTGCTGCTAGAAAAATGGCAAGAGCTCTGATATCTCCACTTTTATTAGTTTTCTAATTTTATTTCTAGACTCAGAGCTGATTCGATAAAAAGTTGAGTTTCTGGTTCACCGATACAGAATAAACTCTGTAAACACACAAAGCCATAATGTAACCAGAAAACTAAAATACTTTGAGTGAGAATAAAAATATATTTGTTAATGCTTCTAGTCATTAGGGGTAACCCACTTGGAAGCATTTGCCATGAGGTAAGGCAAACAGTAACTTTTCAGTGCTAATTACATTTCAATTCAAGTTCTTTGAATTTGAAATCTGCTGGAAAATGTTTTCATCTTTAAATGATTTAAAAATTGTTATAAATATTTAAATATCAGCAATACCAAAAGTACAATTTCCATTGGTAAAATGATCAGAAATTAAAATGATAAAACATCCCTAAATGTATTCACTAAATATATGCTCTTTGACTACAAAACAAAAACAGAAAAAAGAAATCTATATTGAAACTCGAATGTCTGATTCTTCAATACGAAGACTGTGTTCATGCAAATAGTTTATTATTCCCCATAGTTTATTGTGAAACAATTTATATACAAAAATATTCACTATGTGACCATTCTGATGCATTTTGGCAGTTGTACGTTATAACTATGAACACAGTTAAGGTATCAAATATTTCTAGAACCCCACAAAAAGAAAAAATAAAAAACACCTTTCATATTTTGCACTCAATCCCAACTCACAGCTCCAGGCAACTGTTGGGATTATTTCTGTACTTATAATTTTTCCTTTCCTGGACTATCAAAAATATGGACAAATGGAGTGTTTTTATTTTTCTTCTGGCTTCCTTCCATTACCTGATGCTTTTGTGATTCACACAAATTGCTTATGTACCAGTATTTTGATTTTTTTTTACTGCAGCTTAGCATACAATAATATACATGTAACAATTGATTTATCATTCGGTAGTTGATGGATATTTGTCTCTAGTTGTTAGTTATTATAGGCAACAATGTTAAGGAAATTCACATGCATCTTTTTATAGGTATATATCTTCATTTCTCTCAGGTAAATACCTACGAGTAAGATTGCTGAATCACACGGTAAATGTATGATTAACTGCCACACTACTTCAATATGTGTAGCTGTATCATTTTGTTCTATCTGCAATGTATGAGAATGTATTTCCCTCAAACCTTCACCAGCACTTGGTATTATCTTTTAATTTTTAATAATTCAGATGGGTATGTCATTGTAATTTTAAGATGCATTTCTGTAATGAATAGTGATGGTGAGAAGCTTTTCTGATGTTTATCTGCCTTTCATATGGCTTTTGTAAAATGTCACATTCAAAGCTTTTACCCATTTTTAAATTGAGTTGTCTTACTGAATCATAGGTGTTATTTATATATTTTGGAAACAATCCTTTGTCAGATATAGTTTTGAAAACATTTGTTCCTAGCTCTTGACTTGCTATTTATTTATTCATTTAGTTTTTGAGACAAAGTTTCGCTCTGTCTCCCAGGCTGGAGAGCAGTGGTGCCATCTCAGCTCACTGCAATCTCTGCCTCCGGAATTCATGCAATTCTTTGCCTCAGCCTCCTGAGTAGCTGGGATTCCAGGCACCCGTCACCATGCCTGGCTAATTTTTTTTGTATTTTTAGTAGCAACAGGGTTTCACCATCTTGACCAGGCTGGTCTTGAACTCCTAACCTTGTGATCCACCCTCCTCAGCCTCCCAAAGTGCTAGGATTATATCCATGAGCCATGTACCTTGCCACCTTTTATGTTTTCTAAACTCTGAATTGTCAAAGAATAAAAGTTTTTAGTTTTGACAAAGTCCATTTAACCATTTCTTTCCCTTTGTTTTGTGTTTGTGTATCTATGCTCTATTCAGGAAATCTTGTCTAATACAAAGCCACGAATATTTCCTACTATGTCTGTTTATTGCAGATTTATATTCTAGCTGTTGATTCTACAATGTTTTATTTAAAGATTGTCAAATTAATTTTTGTGTATAAATAAGATAAAGGTAAAGGTTCCTTATTTTACATATCAACGACAATTTTCTATCACCTTTTGTTGAAAAGACTGCCCATTCCACCCTCAACTAACTTGGCAACCTGGACAAGAGTCAATGATCCCTTGGTTTTAATAACTTATTTTTATTGTTCTTCTGTTCTCAATATCTGGATTTTTGCTTTTGTCTCTAACTTATGCTTTATTCTCTATGCTTCTTGTGATTCATTCAGATAAAAATCGGATCTGTACATTTTAATTGTGATTTTCAGTTAAATTAATATTTAATGTAATTTTGTGATTGGATTTGGGTATATTATTACTTGTTTCATAATTGTCCCATTTAGTTTTTGTTTTTCCTTCCTTGGCTTTTCTTAGTTTACACAAATTTTAGAATTAAATTTTAATTTTTTGATTGGCTTGAAACATTACTTCTCTGTTAATTTTCCATTGATTGTATAATAGATTACAATATACATTCCTAATTTTCACAGTTGATACAGACTGAATGTTTGTGTCCCCCACAAATTAATACGATAAAACCTTCATCCATAGGTCAAGGTGTTAGGTGGTGGGGACTTTGGGAAGCGATTAGGTCATTCTGGCATAGCCTTCTAGAATGGGATCAGGGCAAGGGAGACCTCTTATCCTTTCCACCACATGAAGGTGCAGCCAGAACATGCTGTCTGTGAATCAGAAAATTGGCTTTCAGCAGACAACAAATCTGCCAACAGGTGGAACTTGGACTTCCTAGGCTCCAGAACTGTGAGAAATAAATTTTTGTCATTTATAAGGCATTCAGTTTATGGTATTTTGTTATAGTAGGATGAACAGACTAACACAACTGTCTACTTAGAATTAATGTACTATCATTTTGTATAAATACAGAAATTTAGGCACCAGATAGGTCAATTTATTCCCAGCCATCATTGAGGCTATTGCTGTCATGTATATTATATTTATATGTGTTGTAAATGTTTGCAAGGCAATGATTACAGTTTTACTTTAAACAGTAATATGCAGTATTAATAAATTAAGAAGGAAAGAATAACATAAATAATTTAAACAGAATGTTATGCTTACCCAGATATTTTTCATTTTAAGTATTCTTCATTAAATCTGTAATATAAATTTTTATTCAAATTTTAGAAAATTTCAACCTTTACATTTTAAATACACTTATGCCTTTCCTTCTTTTTTCCTGATGGACAACCAATCACACTTATGTTAGGTTATTTGGTATTTAACAATATTTGAAGGCTCTGTTCATTTACTTTTCAACATTATTTTTCTATAGCTTGGGTAGCTTCTGTTGATCTATTTTCAGGTTTACTGACTTGTTCCTCTTCTGACTCCATTCTGCTGTTAAATCTATTTAGTTTTTTGTTTTCCTTTTTTTTTTCTTTCACTATTGTATTTTTTTTAATCAAGATTCATTTGGTCTTTTTAATCATTATTTATTTGCTTATATTTCTCATCTTTCATTCAGTGAAGAAATATTTTCTTTTATATAACTGAGTATGGTCAAAATAGTGACTTTAAATTCCTTTCCTACTAATATCAGTGTCTAAGTCACCTGTTTCAGAAATAGCTTCACTTTCTTTCTTTCTAATTTTGAGAATGAGCTCTTTATTCATCCTTTTATGTCACATAAGACTGCATTTTAACATAGACATCATGAATATTAAGTTGTGGAGACTGGATACTGTCTTCTTCCATGAGTAATTTTTAGTTGGTTCTGTCTTGTCTTAGTCCTGGACAGCAACTCGGACCTCAACTGAGATCTTTTGCCTTAGCTAAACTGCTTTGAATCTGCTCTACACATGCATGATCCAGAGATCGATCACAGATGCAGGCAGATAAAATTTGGGGATACCCTCTCCAGATATTCCTCTTCTAGATATGTCCCTATCCCTTTTCCAGAAAACATAGTTGTCATGACTCAGTAATTTGATTTCCCAGCCCAGAAAATTGGGGCGTTTTTCACACAGGGGATTCTGCCTCTCTGTGACTGCCAACAGTCTCTGCTCCTTGGCTAGAAAGAGTGAACGCAAATATAACCCCTTTTCTGAACATGCACACCACAGTAGAATACGTATTAATATTTTTCAACTCTAGTAACTGCTTCAAGATATTGTGTCCAGATTTTATAGTTGTTACTTTTAAAGGTGTCTAGTTGGAGCTCATATAGCCATTACAATCCCCAAATTCATCACTACTTAAAACAGTAATTAAAATTAAGTCACATCTGATTTCCTCTAAGTGTTCTATCTGACTTTTATTATTCCAGGTCACTTCTTCCACCACAAAACATTTTGTTCTAATTTTGCTTTCCATTTCTATTATGATGGCCTTTATTTAGTCACGTGATTTCTGTAGACTATTCATCTTTTTTCCGTTCTTGAGTCCTTGGCTTTAAATTTATATATCTTATTTTATCCTTGAATTTCCATGAAAAAAATAAATCAGTCTTTGCCAGACGTATCCCAATTAAGAACACAGATCCCTTGGAACTCTGTCAGCTTGTGGTGTGACAATTGGCCCTTTTGAAAATGTACCTGATACTATTTTGGGGTGATCCATTACCAACTTTGTCACTTGAATCACTGAACTTTGATCCCATCATATTTAAAAGAAAGAGTTGGGCCAGGTGTGGTGGATTCTGTCAGTAATCCCAGCACTTTGGGAGGCTGAGGTGGGAGGATTGCTTGAGGCCTGGACAACAGAGCAAGATCCCATCTTTACAAAAAATTTAAACATTAAAGAAAACATTTATGTTTTGTCTCTCTACAGTTACCTATTCATTTTAATTTTAATTATATTGTAATGAGAATTAACTGCTTTATGTGCCTGTCTGGAGTAGTCTTGCACAATTACTAAAAGGACTCCAATTCCTTTGCTGTACCTATTCTAGTATTAATTATTTATCACAACGGCAGCAACATACATTGGCTATTCCTCACCTTATTCCCACCTGGGGAGTGAGCCCTTTCTTGACTAAGACCTCTGCCTTGCTCTATACAGAATGTCTGTCAATTTCTCTAGAGTGACACTAAATCAAGTGCAGCACATGGTAACGTAAATCACAGTCTAATTTAGTTGTCAGTGTGTTGTGACGCTTGGTTAAAAATGTTTTTTAATTGTGAGTTTAAATTATACATGAACAATTCTTAGTGACAGTCTTAATACTACATCCCAATTATTTTGCCCAAGGGAGAACAGCAAGCATCAACATGAAGCCACTGCACGTCTAAATTTCTTAAATAGCAACTTGGGGGAAAACAACGATAATGATGTGTTCTGGTTTAGTTTCAATGCCAAACTCTTTGGCTAGAGAGAAATGGGTGCGTGGGCAAAGGGGGAAGGAAGATCTTTGGATATTTTGAGACTGAATTGTGGGACTGTGGGTTACAAACACAGCCTTCTCTCTTGGCTATCCCACTCTATGGCCCTGAAAACATGATCTGAAATAGTTGTTTTTCAGTTCAGCAGTCCGTAGAAATGAGCTATTTAATCATGGTATGGTATCTTAGTATCAGATAAACAGTAAGTAAACTTAAAGTAAAAGTGATTTTTCTTTTTAATTGCTTCCATTTTATTTTTATTTCTTTTTTATTATACTTTAAGTTCTGGGGTGCATGTGCAGATGGTGCAGGATTGCTACATAGGTACACACACGCCATGGTGGTTTACTGCCTCTATCTCCCATCACTTATGTTAGGTATTTCTCCTAATGTTATCCCTCCCCAATCCCTCACCCTCCCTAGCCCCACCCCAACAGGTCACAATATATGATGTTCCCCTCCCTGTGCCCATGTGTTCTCATTATTCAACACCCACTTATGAGTGAGAACATGTGTGTGGTTTTCCATTCTTGTGTCAGTTTGCTGAGATTGATGGTTTCCAGCTTCATCCATGTTCCTGCAAAGGACATGAACTCATCCTGGAAAAGTGATTTTTCTAAGTAGCTCTTTAAACTTATGAGTTCCTCAATATTTTAAAATATGTATGTCCTCATTTTTAAAGCCCTTCGCTTATAAATTCTTCAATTAAGTGGATCCCAACTAGCTGTGGCATGTCTAATATTCGATAGTATCACATAAATGAAAAACAACATTGATATAGGAACACAGATGTTGGTCATTTTCTATTTTCTACATCTATGTAAAATATGTGACATAAAAATCAACCTAATTTTATTCCGATGTCTCTTTTCTGGAAACACAATCTATTTTCTTACATTTGAAGGTACCACACTGATACTATTATATACTTACCAAGAAAGACAGACTCGTGCGGATCTAGGCTCCAGTCACTATGCCTCAGTTGATTTACTAAAATTAGGATTGTAATGTCCATCTCATATAGTTGTTTTGAGGTTCTAAGGAGATAGCTTTTGCAAGCAGGTTGCATATGAGCTAGGTTGCATAAGCTAAAAGTAGTTAATATCCCTTCAGCAATAATTCCTGCCCTTTGTGGATATGAATTAATTCCTGAAGCAGTCTGCCATCTTCGAAGTCAAACACATTTGAATTTCTGCTTAGGCACTATTTAACACTATAAGTTAAATTCTGTTTGGGAGGAAATAATATCAATAAATCTCAAATTAACCATTTGTGAAACCAGAATAATTCCTACCTCATTTATTCATTTTTTTTCATTCACTGAACACATATCACCTTTTATTGTCAGATACTGTCTGGATTTCTGGGAAACGAGCAATGAACAGATCAGATATGGTCCTTCATTGGCCACACACTCCAGCAGGGGTTATAAGTATTAAAAGTTATAGCTCATCAAAAGTGCTCGACAGAAACCTTTCGATAAATGTTATATGTGGCCAAGCATGGTGACTCATGCCTGTAATCTCAGCACTTTGAGAGGCCAAGGTGGTAGAATCATTTAAGACCAGGAGTTGGAGGCCAGCCTAGGTAACAGCAAGACCTCGTCTCTACAATTTTTTAAAAATTATCTATTGTGGCATAAATTATAGTGCCAGCCTCTTGGGAGTCTGAGGTGGGAGGATCATTTGAGCCCAGGATTTCAAGGCAGCAGTGAGCTGTGATTGCATCACTGCACTTCAGCCTGGGTATCACAGAGAGACTTTGTCTTTAAAAAATGTTATTTGTAATTATTATATTACTAATGTTACTGTTACTATCATTGTGAAGAGGAGGACGATGAGAAGAAAACATAATACCTGATTCATATTGCTCATTAGAATAATTTTGGTATTTGTAAGGGATATTTACTTTTCCTTTTCATTTCTCTTTTAATGGTAACTATTATATTTTTATCAAAGGAAAAGTAGCATACAGATGTGTCCCTGTTTAGGGTAATTTGAAGATGCCACCTTGAGAAGCCATTGTTGCTTGAACCATCTTTCCCCATCCTCCATATGTGAGGGATACCACCACGTACGTAGATTGGATAACCCTTATTTGAAATGCTTAAAACAAGAAGTGTTTTGGATTTCAAAGTTTTTTGGACTTTAGAATACTTGCATACACATAATAAAATATCTTGGGGATAGGAATCAAGTCTAAGCACAGAATTCATTCATGTTTCATATACACACTATACAAATAGCCTGATACCTTTTAAATAATTGTGTGTATGAAACAAAGTTTTCACTGTATTTGACTGTTATGTCATATGCTTTTAGGTGTGGAATTTTCCACTTGTGGCATTATGTTGATACTTATAATGTTTTGGGTTTGGGAGCATTTCAGATTTTGGATTTTTGAATTATGAATGCTCAACCTGTAATAGCATTGCCAGATTTTGCAAACAGATATACAGGCTGTTCAGTAAAATCTGAATTTCAAAAGAAGACGAATATATTTTAATATATCCCAAACGTTGTAGTGGACATACTTATCCTAAACAGTGTTTGCAGTTTAACTGAAATTCAAATTTAACTGAGTGTTCTATATTTTACCTGGCAACTTTAACCTATAGAAGCCATAAAGGTACTCTCAGGGAAATTCTCTAACACATTTATTAAACATTTGTAAGATTTTCCCAATGTCAAAAACACTCACTACAGCACAAAATGAATACAGATGGTCTAGTTTTATCTCTGAATTGATGGTTGAAAGACTTTGAAGTTTGCCCCATTATGACACTACAGAAATAACCGGAATTTTTTAAACACCACTAACATTGAGACAATGATTTCTTCAAATTCTTTTTTTTCTTCTGTTTTCCTAAACCTGTATGCAGAAATTAGTACAACTGCATACAAATAACTTTTAAAATGCTAAGTCCATTCTTTCCTCAAGATTCTTCAAGGCTGCGTAGCCAGGTGTGAGAATTAAACATGACAAAGGGATTGAAGAACCTAGACTGCAAGAATGCTGGCTCCAATCTCCCTGAAGGTGGCTGCCTGGGTTACCCTAGATATGTGCCTCCAGTGGTCTGAAAGAAAAGGTTTTAGATTTTTGGTCTTATAGAAAAACATCTGTTCTAGTTTCACAATGACTTCACTCTCTAAAGTAGCAAACATGAATTAGGTAAGTGGCATCATGAATCTTTGACCATGACATTCCTATAACATAGGGGTAGGAGTAAGTTCCTTTAGATCAGTGAATCACTTTTTTTTTTTTTTTTAGCTGCAATCGGTCACAACAGAACAATGCTTCTACTGCAGTGATGAAGGGGGAAGAAAAGAAATTGCAAAATGTATTTCTTTTTTTTCTTTTTATGAAAAGGTATCTTATTTGAGATACCTTTCTTTTAACTGTACTTTAGGTTCTGGGGTACATGTGCAAATCATGAAGGACTGTTGCATAGGTACATACATGGCAATGTGGTTCGCTGCCTCCATTCCCTCAACAACTATATCTGGCATTTCTCCCCATGTTATCCCTCCCCAAACTCCCCACTCCCTGCTGTCCCTCCCCTAGCCCCAGCAATAGACCCCAGTGTGTGATGCTCCCCTCCCTGTGTCCATGGGTTCTACTTGTTCAATAGCCACCTATGAGTGAGAACATGTGGTATTTTTCTGTTCTTCTGTCAGTTTGCTGAGAATGATGGTTTCCAGATTCATCCATGTCCCTACAAAGGACACAAACTCATCGTTTTTTTATGGATGCATAGTATTTCATGGTGTATATATGCCACATTTTCTTTGTCCAGTCTATCATCAACGGGCATTTGGGTTGGTGTTGGGAAAACCGGCTAACCATGTGTAGATAGTGAAACTACTGGCACTTGACAACAGAGAATGAAATAAGCAAGACTGAAGTAGGAGAAGGGCTTTGGGAACAAGAATAGCTGTCTGGAAGGACGTGGAGTCACAGGACCAGAATGTGAATGTTATTTTAATGATGACAACATGAAGTTATTTAGCAGTGACAAGAACACAATAGGAAGGGATAGGGCTAATTAGCAAAAACAAGAAATCTGCATTTAGTTATCTTTAAAATTATACTGATAATGATTTGACATCATGTGGGACCTCAACCCCTAACCTTTCTCTAGAAGTTAGAATTGCACAGGCTAACAGAGAGTTTGATTATATATTATTGGTTTTTTCAATGTTGAATTTCTTATGACAAAAAAGGTTACATACAAGGGTGATAACAAAATGTAATCTTAAATGTACTAGCTAGAATTAACTGCAAATACAATACTTATTGCCAAAGAAAATTATAGTACTTATTGCAATTAAATAATCTGAAGATCCTCATTAAAATTTATTTTAATATTGCCATCAGGTTATTATATGGCAATTTTCTTCACTATTTTTATTCATCCCTCAGTTCATATCTTTCAAGAAGATAGTACGTAACTTTTCTATAAACAGGGAAATAAAAATATAGAGAGGATATGTCATTTGCATAAAGCTTTAGAAATGAAGGTACATAAAAATTATAGTGTTCATGTTGATAATGTAGAGTTGACTATCACAAATATTCTTTGGGACTTTGAAAGAAACAAATAAAGAATTTTCTGATTTTCTTCTACAGCTAGTATATCTGAAGACAATAAAATTAGAAGAATGTAATATATGGTTTTATGAAAACCACTTGATTTTGCAGGTCTTGGAAATAATGATATATACATATAGATGAAGCCTGGAAAAATAGACCTCAGCTGTTAAAGGTGATTTCTTTTAGTATAGACATGAAATTGGAGTAGGACAAGAGAAGTAGGTACACAGAAACATTAACTATTCCTTTAGAGTATTTCTGCCTTTCTATAATTATAAACTAATAATCATACATTCATTTTGAAATTAATTTCAAATCAATGAAAGTATTTCTCCTGGACTTTCCACTGGCATTAATAGTTGGGTGTTATATGCTAGCTGTCAAAATATTGGAAAGCTTTTAGTACATGTATTCTTCCACATTGCCAAGTGTGGTAGAATATTTTCAAAACCTACTGCATGTGAGCAGCAGAAAATGACTAGACTTGCATCACGCCTGTTCACTGCAACTGCTCTGCTACAAACTTTATAGCGATAACTTATTCAAAAGCATCTTTGGCAACGCAAGTGAGATTTTTTATCACCTTGTTAATATGACAATATTGCATCCATATTTCAAGCAAATTTGTCATGTTTTTCTCCATTATGACTCATTTTTTTCTAATCACCTTAGGTACCCAAATATGGTGACAGTTAAACCTAAATCATTTTAATAAGTCAATATAACAATAATGGGATTCTTCAGTATGATGGGCATCCAGAAAAAGTAATTGAGTAATCTTCAAAAATGTAAATTTTATTTAATGGGCTGATTTTCTTATAGACTCAGCCTAGATGGATTTCACATATGTCAGTAACTGCATGAAAGTCCATAACCTTTCAGGTTCTTTGCTATCCTTTTAAGTTTGTATGACTACCATAAGTATACTATTTTCTGGAAACTAACGACATGAATCTAAAGATGAAGAATTCATTATTATACATCTAGATCAATAAAAGATGAAGCCCTGCTTACTATAACTTGTTTATCAGGCAAAATATATTCCATTTATTTTAATATTAACTTGATGATTTTAAATATTTTCCCAACTTCAAATTATTTTATTGCACAGAGAAATTTGTCATTCTGTTTCAGCTATTAAAAAATAATCATACCTCCTATTATGTCAAAGACTATATCTCTTTTTATGTTGTTTCTTGGGTTGCTTTTTAACTGAGTAGCCTACTGACATCTATTAAATTTTAACAGCTGCTAAATACTAGAAACCCCATCAAGTTGGGATCTTTCTTTTTCTTTTCTTTCTTCTTTAAGGATCACATGAAGTACTAGGGCTTTGAAGTATGGATCAAGAAGGAAATTCTTTGTTTTGAATTTCAGAATGCACATGTATTTTTTGGCAAAGAACTATACAACAAATCATAGAATGTGTTTGGTCTACAGAATAAAACACTGGCATATTTTAATTCAAATAGACTCCTAGCCAAGGGAGTAAAACTTATCCCATGGTGATTTTTCTAGATATATATGCATTTCTTTAGTAGGCATTCAGTCTGTATTCAGGGGAAGCAGTATTTGCTTATTTCTGTGGCTGCTATGTTTTCTGGCATCCGTATTTTCCTCTTTCAAAGGAAGGGCTGGATTTCTTTAGGACAACTGAATAAATCCTTTTTTCTTTGCCAAGTTTGAAGAAGAGTGGGGCTTGATCAGTTTGGGTGGTGCTTGTTTAGATTATGCCAATTGGGATTTCCCATACGTCTGTCCCATTGGAGTATTCACTGATAGATCTGAGGATTCAATCAACCTAGTTACTGTTTGCCAAGCATTCCCAAAAAGAGCCTAACTGAGGAGTCCCTCTGTTTCTCTAGATTTGGTTATGTCAGGATATGAGTTATTGAAAGTGCTACAACCATTTTACATCAACAAGGAGCTGCTATGAAACTATGCATAAAGATGGAGAGAAACATCGTTTTTAAAATTTGATCTAGTAAGCCTCACCAGAAGTGATCACTGTTGTTGAACTCTAAAGTAAGTAAATTATCCCCTAACATAATATATTTGTGCTTACATTTAGTATAAGCACCTGTGTTTAGAAGCAGATGGGAGAAAGTTATTAAATTCTCACTGATGTTTAGGTTCAAATCATATAATCATATCATTGCAGTCATGTCAACAAGCATTACAAAATTGACAAAAACAATCTGTAATAAATACTGCTTTGTCAAACAACTTTGATTAATTCAGAACATATGCTAGTTAGCAAAACAAAAAACAAAAGAAAAAACAAACAAAAAAACCTTAAACATTCAGTCCTATAAAGTACTTTTTATTAGTGGATCTGTTTTCCCAGAAATACATGTCATACACCAATATACCACCTGTACGTATACTCTGACCTTATTTGAGTAAAATGTAGTCATAAGTAAGTTGTTTTTTCGGTCTGACAAGGAGTAATATCCCTAGTGGGAGGAAGAACAAGTAACCTTCAAATATAAAGAATTATATGTTACTGTTTTTTTTTCTTTAATGGCTTTTGTTGCATGTTAAGAAGAAATCACATACCTTTCAAGATATACCAACACCACCAGAAGACAGCTTATGGGAAAGTGGTATTTGAAACAATTTTACCAAAGGTATGTTTGGAAAAATATTACACATAAATTCCATTGTCAGTCACCCACAGCTTCTGTCTCTATTATTTATTTGTCTCATTGTCCCTTCTTTTATAATCATCTTCCCACTGCATTAGCACAATTGACTTTTACCCTAACTTCCCACAGGAGCCTCTCCAACCAATATTCCTTGCAAACGTACAATCCAGTAACCTTATGTTCTTCAAAAGTTCTCCCTTTCTGTTCCATACCTCGCTTTGCTTCCAAGGTGATCTTTGTAATCTACTTGTCAAATCATGTCCCTTCACTGCCTAAAATCTTTAATGATTGCCATCACCTATAGCATCAAGCTAAAATCTTTGCCCTTTATGATCTTATGCCAACTGCTATGGTTTGAATGTCCTCCAAAACTCATGTTGAAACTTAATCCCCAATGCAAATGTTGGAAGGTGGGGTTTAATAGGTCATGCTGAGGTCCTAAGAGTTCCTCTCTCACAAAGGAATTAATGTTATAAAGGGCTTCACCTGGAGAGTTTGGTCTCTCTTGCCCTTCTGTCATTTGTCATGTGATAATGCAGCAAAAAGCCCCACACCAGATGCAGGCTCCTAGACTTTCAAATTGTCAGTCTACAAAATTGTGAAAAAATAAATTTCTGTTCATTATGAATTACCTACTCTGTGATATTCTGTTATAGCAGCACAAAAGAGAAAAAGACTCCAGTCTATTTCTTCACTTCCATCCATGCCAATCTTTATCTTGAATTTTATGTTCCAATTATGCTGAACTACTTATAGCTCCTTCCACCCACCATGCTCACATACTTCTGTGGCTTTTCCATTTGCCTGGATTATTATATTCTCTCCACCTCCCCATATTCCATCTAACTTTTTTATGAAACATTTGTCTACCTGACAAATTTTTACCCATATCTCAATTTTAATGATATTAATATGTCTCCAACAAAACCACCCCAAATTTCTTTGATGGGAGTTTCCCCGAACAAGCTCTCTTCTCTTGTCTGCCACCATGTGACATGGGCCTTTCACCTCCTGTCATGATTTTGAGGCAACCCCAGCCACCTGGAAATGTAAGTGCATTAAACCTCTTTCTTTTGTAAACTGCCCAGTCTCAAGTATGTCTTTATTGGCAGTGTGAAAATGCACTAATCCTCTTATGTATTACCATAAAAAATATGAAATACTTGTTTATTCATAAAGTAAAATGCACTGATTTTTATATAATCAATATAGGTTTGAGAAAAGTATACATCTTCTCAGTCTTTTATCTGTATTAAGTTTCAAAAAATGTCAAATTTACAATGAAAAAGTTAAGAAAATAAGCTCTTTTGTCATTATGATATCAGTTATGACTGAATTGACTGGTTATTTTAATATCATGGTAGTACAGGTAACAGTATAATTTACTATGATCTAAAATTGTTGGAAACGCTTTTTTATAAAAAGAAATTTGCCTTTGCAAATATTTTTCTTCACTATAAATTGAATTGTTCTTTTTTATCATTTGTTTGATTTTTATTACATTTCTTATTTTCTACCTTAAAATGTCTAAAGACCAAATTCACGGTGGTAATTTTGTTTTAAATCACGTAGGTATTTTGTCCTTTAATAACTTTATTTGGTTAAAAAGAAATGGTTTAATGAAAGGATCTCTACAATTTGCTCTGGTTCTGACAGCCTTACTCTGCTTGTCTACTTCTCTTCTTTATTGTCAGTTCATAGAATTAAGTTTATTTCCACAGAAGTGAATTTGATGTCTACAAATACGTCATATGTACTCCAAAGATTGACTGAGGACTACTCAGAAGAACATAAAATGATATTTAAAATTGATACTAATGTAAAGGTACTTATAATTTAATTTTATTATTTGTTTCGAGACAGGTTCTTGCTCTGTCACCCAGGCTGGAATGTAGTGACGCAATCATGGCTCATTGCAGCCTTGCCCTCCCAGGCTCAAGCAATCCTCCCATCTCAGCCCCTTGGTAGTTGTGAATACAGAAATGTGCCGCCATGCTCGGTTGACATTTTTACTTTGTGCAGAGACAGGGTCTCACTGTGTTTCCCAGACTGGTCTCAAACTCCAAGGCTCAAGCAAACCTGCTTTGTCCTCCCAAAGTGCTGAGATTACAGACATGAGTCACCATGTCTGCCTACAATTTTCATCTGCACAATAAATGAAATGAAAAATTCTGCATTAAAATACTTATGGTAAATTTAGCCCAGTGAGCATTTGCAGCCAATGAAGAGTCCCTCAAATGATTTTATATAAACATAAACATCAAGATTAACTCTGTAGACAAAAATATTTTCCTACTCTTTTGCATTGGTTTGTGAGAAATACATATCAGCAAAGTATGATGGAAAAATAGAGCGACTAAAGGGCAAATGACATGAAACCAACACATGGAAACAAGTTAATCATAAGAACCTAAAGAGGTAATGTGAATAACGATAGCTGAGACAGTGACTAAGAGCTACGTCAGCATTCCCAATCTGTGATTAGGAGACTTCATGCAAAACCGTGTAATTATATAGAAAGATCCCCAAATCCCCAAATCTGTATTTTAATTTTACACAAAATAACACTTTTTTTTTCTTTGAGACAGAATTATACTTTGTCGCCCAGGATGGAGTGCAGTGGCGCTGTCCTGGCTTTCTGCAATCTCTGCCTCCTGGGTTCAAGTAATTCTCCTGCCTCAGCCTTCCAAGTAGCTGGGGTTACAGGTGCCCGCCACCACACCCAGCTAATTTTTGTATTTTTAGTGAAGACAGGGTTTCACCACGTTGGCCAGGCTGGTCTTGAACTCCTGACCTCAGGTGATATGCCTAAGTAGGTAACATCAAGTGGAAGAAAAAGACGTAACTTCAATTACTATCTTATCAGTAGGCAAATCACACAAATAAATGACCCAGGCTGGTGGATGGGGTGACAAGTAGTACGCACATCAGTGAACTGAAAAAGACATGTTTCCTGTCCAAAAGCATTAATTATAATTTATTTTATTTTTATTTTTATTTTTTTGAAATGGACTCTCACTCTGTTGCCAGGCTGGAGTGCAATGGCACAATCTCCAGCTCACTGCAACTTCCACCTCCCGGGTTCAAGTGATTCTCCTGCTTCAGCCTCCTGAGTAGCTGGGGTTACAGGCATGTGCCACCAAGCCCAGCTAATTTGTTTTGTATTGTTAGTAGAGATGAGGTTTCTCTATGTTGGTCAGGTTGCTCTCTAGCTCCTCACCTCAGGTGATCCACCCACCTTGCCCTCCCAAGGTGCAGGGATTACAGATGTGAGCCATTGTGTCCAATCAACGATGTATTTTAAAAGCTTATCAAAGCACAATAGAATTTAGAACGTACCTGGAGTTAAATCAGCCTGTAAGACTGAGAGTTGATATCTGAGAACTGGTCCCAAAGCTGACACTATTTTAGTTTTAATTGCATTACCAATTTACTCTTAAATGTCAAATACCATTCCTGGAAAGTCCCTCTACAACAGACTAACCACCTGAAACATGGTTGTGATGGTTAGTATTGAGTGTCAACTTGATTGGTTTGAAGGATGCAAAGTATTGTTCCTGGGAGTCTGTGAGGTATTGCCAATGGAGATTTAATCAGCTGCCAGTGAGACTAGGATGAAGCAGACAAAAAAAGTTGGAACGACTAGACTTTCTGAGTCTTCCAACCTTCATCTTTCTCCTGTGCTGGATGCTTCCTACCTTTGATCATCAGATTCCAAGTTCTTTGGCTTTGGGACTCTTGGGCTTACACCAGTGGTTCGTCAGGGGCTCTCAGGCCTTTGGCCACAGACTGAAGCCTGCACTGTTGGCTTCCCTACTTACGAGGTTTTAGGACTTGTACTGATCCACCACTGGCTTCTTTGCTCCTCAACCTGCAGATGGCCTATCGTGGGACTTTACCTTGTGATCATGTGAGTCAATTCTCTTTATAAACTCCCCTTCACATATACATATATCCCGTAGTTCTATCCTTCTATAGTATGCTAATACAATAGTTTATGCACTATAGCCTCTCCTATCGACGTATTAGTTCTAGTTTGATTAAAAGTGAGTGTGGGGGTCACTCAAGCACACTGTATATAATTGAAATGGAAGGACACAATGAAACAGCAAAGATAGTTAGCTGTAGTCAAAATTCCATATTTACAGAATTTGAAAAAGTAGAAATAACATTGAATGTATTTACTGAAGCTCAGTAAAAGCACCAAGAAAACAGATGTTCAACATATTTCCAGAAAAGAGTCAAAGGAAAATAAAAGAAAAGGAAGAAGAAAAAGAACAGATGGTATAAAGAGAGCTAAAGAGTGGAAAAGGGGAAATCAGGGAGATAATTCTCAAAGGTCAAATTTATATTGTTAGATATCGTTAGGGATTTGTTAACCAGAGAAAGAAAGCATTTGCATTCATTACTTTTTGTTCACATATGGACCTTATTGAATGTGATTATATATAATACTAAACAAACACATTTTAATTCTTTGCCTTAGTTAAGGTTCCTTTACAGCTACTTACTTGTAAGGTGAAAGTATGTAGGGTTTTTGCGTCAGAAAAGGAGAAATTGAAACAAGAGAGCACCACTAAGTTTAGTATCATCAAACTTTCTTAGTTCCTTTAGCAAGAAAGAGACCAGGGAGAGAGTCTGTAGAGAAAAAGTATTCTCCAATTTCCTTAAGCATCTGCTTAATATATGTGATGGTTAATAGTGAGTGTCAACTTGATTGGTTTGAAGGATACAAAGTATTGATCCTGGGTGTGTCTGTGAGGGCGTTGCCAAGAGAGATCAACATTTGAGTCAGTGGACTGGGAAAGGCAGACCCACCTTTAATCTGGTGTAAACAATCTTATCAACTGCCAGAGTTATAAAGCAAGCAGAAAAACGTGAAAAAGGGAGACTGGCTTAGCCGCCCAGCCCACATCTTTCTCCTGTGCTATATGCTTCCTGCCCTTGAACATCAGACCCCAAGTTCTTCAGTTCTGGAATTGGGAGTGGCTCTCCTTGCTCCTGAGCCTGCAGATAGCCTATTGTGGGACCTTGTGATCCTGTAAGGTAATACTTAATAAACTTCCCTTTAAATCCTATTAGTTCTGTTCCTCTAGAGAACCCTGACAAATATGATATATGCACAGATCAGCTTACTAGCTCATAGAGCACTTTCCACAGAGCTTAGACCTTCCTCTGAGACAGATAGCTCTTATTTGGCTGGTACCCAAACAGGAGAAGAAGGATGTGAAGGAAATGGAAAGACAGAATCCTATCTTCCACCAAGGGATAAGGGGAAGCAGAAGAAGGAGTCGGTGATGGTGGGGGATATTCATGAGTCCTGATCTCATTCAGACTCACTTTTCATCTTATGGTGGTAGTGGTGGTGGTGCTGGTGGTGATGTGTAAACTAGTTCTACTTTTAACCTGCATTTAAGAGTAAGTCCTATATTTACATCATTGTTAATTTCTGCAGCTGATTTGAAAGATTTGTCATTATCCAATAATACCATGCCCTCAAAGTGCTGTTTTCAGTCTCCTGAAACATCTTCACCTTTGTTTCTGTGATTTCATTCATGTTTTTAAACTCCTCTGCCTACCTCAATTCAACATAGTCTTTAACTCGAAACTTTCAGTTTCTCATTTTCACCAGTTTTTCTCTGGTCATGAAAATCCCCAGTGACCGCTTTCTCTTCTGAATGTACAGGGCTTGTTGTATAAACTACAAGTCTCTAAGAAACCACTGCCTTGTGTTATTTGTAATTGTTGTTTGTTAAGAAACTCCCTAAGTCAATTGTAAACACTTCAAATACAGAGGTTACAACTTATACCTCTGTATTAGTTAACCTGGCTGAGCTAGGCAAACAATTACTATGTGACTTCTTATGTATATAACTTACTAACTTCCTTGACTTCATCATTTGTAAGATATTTTATGAATGTATAAATATGAAATGTATACCCCTTATCAATACCCACACACTGTTTTCCTTTTTCTGACATTTTAGATGACTAAAAACATAAGATCTCTCATGTTAAATTCTCTCTATAAAAAAGTCTGCACTAACAACCTATCTTCATTCTGTTCATCATTATTGTGGCCAGTTGTTTAGAGAAGGTGTTAATAAAATTAATATGTTGCAATCTGTCTCCCAATGGGCTGGTTTTTCCCACAGTAATGTCTACAGATCTTTGGCCTTGAAAGGTGAGAGGCATCAGTTAGGAGTGAAACTGAAAATGAATAGAGATTGTTCACAACTATTAAAAATTATATTCTTAATCTGAAAATTCTTACATACTTGGCGTGAGCCATTTTATACATACATATAACTGTTTTGGCTTGTTCATATTGCTTACTTGTTATAGAAAAAAAAAATGCCCAAGATCCTTAGTTTCGAGCTTAGTACAGGGTACAATTGACAATCTGATCCATATGGACTTAAAACTATATCATAATAATGCTACTAATTTTGACAAAGTCACTTTCAACTATTGACAGTTTTTCTCTTTTTAGGTAATAAATGTGGCTGTTATATTTTCCTTGGGCAGAAGGGAAGCTCTCTCTGCTTTTTATTAGTTATTTCTTATTATAAGCCTACATTTCTCTTTACTGAGTTCTGTAAATAACCTGCTCTGTAGGGATTGACCTTTCATTTCTGCTTTGCCCTTTACAATTCTACTTTCGTCTGATTCTCTTCCCACCTTATATTTTATCATCTTGTGAGTGTTGTTGTTTTGTGCCTGCTTCAGCATAATTCTGGATTTGAACACACAATGGTTCTCACTGCTTCAGTTAATTGGTTTCCCTACCCTTTGGGTGATCTATCATCCACTGTTTTGTTAATTAACAGCCTTTCCTTCCAACCATTTCTTAACATTTAATAATAAAGTGGGGAGCAAAATAAGGAATAACAAACATCTGATTCACATGGTGGGAAGGCAACCCTGTGAAAAGCTCTCTCAGACTTCACACACCTCACACATGACTGTTTCGGGAAACATTACTAGCAGTCCTTAGAGATCTACTTAGAGGATACATCTGGTTATTGGTACAAAGTAACCTTGTTTTAGTATAGTAATAAACATAGCATAGCAGCCAGGCTAGAAAGCAGGCTGAACAAAAGGAGGTTCAGAAACACAAAGTCCAAAGACCAAGGGAAATGGTAATGAGAAGAACTCCTTGGATTTGGAATAAATAAAACATGGAAGCCTTTCCTTTTTAGAACTTTGCCTTAGATATATGGCATCCACAATATGAGGGTGGTTTTAGAAGATGTTATTGATTCCTTTCTACGACAGTAAGCTCTTAACAAATGCCCCACCATTGAGATAGACCTCAATAATAGTTGCTACTAATGCATAATAAATAAGAATATATTGATATTTCTTCAGGATGAAAAAATACTTGCCCAAATAAAATATTTACCAAAATACTTGTTTAAAAATAATACTCTCCTCCAGTCCAAGTTGAGATTTCAGATAAAAATTGTTGTCTTGTAGTCTGTCAAAAACTTGTGTGCTTAGGTTCTATTATGCATTGTTATGAGCTGAAGCATAATAGAACCTAGTATTTCCGGGAAACCCCTGACATTGAAACTAACCTGTAAGACAGGTTACTTGTCCCTAGTACTTCAAAAGCTTGTGGGTTCTGTGAAGCACAATTTTTTAAATGAGAAACATGATTCATTAAAGTTTGTTTCCTAGTGGATATTAGGTATTTAATTGTTTATTGAACAAATTGATGAATTGTCTAATCGTGTTCGTGTATACTAAAATAATAACGAGTTCATATTCCATCTTTATATGATCGATATATTACACACAATTATGTTCAAGGCTACTATAACACTAATTTGACTTTTTAATACCGTCTTCTATTTTAGGTTTTAGAGCTATATATAGAATTAACATACAGGTTCTATAAAAACTTAGGAAAAAAGCATAATAGTAAGAGTAAGAACCTGCTTTTATATGCCATTTTCACTTCATAAAAGTTCTGTGATTTGGGGTAAACTTTTTTTCACTTCATTTTTTCCATGGAAAAATTAATGTAACATAGTTATCTCAAAGCATCATTTTTAAGGACAAAAATTAGATAATATCTGCACAAGCCCATGGCTTACTGCTTGCAAGTAATAATTCTCAATAAGAATTAAATTTGTGAATAAGTTCCTATTCTGTAATTCTCTTCAATAACTGTATTAGTTCATTCTTACACTGCTATAAAGAAATAACTGAGTTCTGGAAAATTATGAAGAAAAGAGGTTTAATTGTCTCCCAGGTTCTGCGAGCCATACAGGAAGCACAGTGGCTTATGTTTCTGGGGAGGCCTAAGAAACTTATAATCGTGGCAAAGGATGAAAGGGAAGTAGGCACGTTTTACATGGCTGGAGCAGAAGTAAGATCCTGGGGAGGTGCCACACATTTTTAAACAACCAGCACTCATGAGAACTCACTATCACAATAACAACACCAAGAAGAATGGTGTTAAACCATGAGAAACTGCCCCCCCATAATCCAATCATCTTCCATTGGGCCCCCACTTCCAACACCAGGTATTACAATTTGACATGAGATTTTGGTAGGACACAGAGCCATACCATATCATGAACCAGTGATCATCACTTTATGTAGTTGAGTCAACAATACTATAAAAACAACTAGAGACATAAGCTAGAAAAAAATATGCTATTATCTATCTTTTAAAGATGTCTTACAATATGAAATAATAACATACATGAAAGAAGATAAGTGTGTATATGTATTATTGACATCAAATAGAAATACACTATTTATGTTAGAATGAAGGCTTTTATGCTCAAAGAACTCTGAAATTTAATAATAATAGAAGAAAGAAAGCAATGAAACATGTACAGAGACAGGGTAGAAATTGCTAACTGATTTTAAAGTTCTGGAATTGTTGGCATCTTTGCATAAATTAAAATATAACGAAATCGTTAAAAGTAGCTAAACACAATAAAGCCTCATTATACAATCCTACAGTTACTGTCTGTCCTAGTTTACTCAGAGTAGATGCATATTGTCCCAACATAATCATAAGTATTTTCTTTTTTCACTCTCAAAAGTTTCCTGGTTTGCATTATAAATTACATGGTTAACTATCCAGACATAATACATCTTGAAATCATTACCTAGAAACAAAAACACACATGACTGATACTGTCTATTTAGCCTGTATTACACTTGTTAGTCCTAGTCCAAACAGAAGGCTGGAATTATAAACAGTTCCACTGTATCTCATTGTTTCACATATGAAGTCATTTACAAACAGAATAACGTTTGATGTGATCAGTATTATATAAATACGAAATGATAGAGGCAGTGGATTTGAGTATTTCATTTTGCAACTGAGACAGATGAGACTCATTTTGTTTGTTTATCTTGTCTTACAATGTCTAATTTGCAGTCATTTTATTAGTGCATTTTCAACATCAAACGTTGTATGCAACATTTACTTGGTTTTTAATCATTATTTTGTTCTTATTTAAAATTAGTTCTGGCTGATTCATTATCCTTTGTTATTTATAATAAAGAAGAAAGAGGTCAAGCAGTTGTGTTTCTAGAAAAGCATCACCAATATTAACATAGTATTTAAAAGACAGCCACTTAGTTAAGACCTAGTGAGTTATCCTGATTTTTTTTTTTTTTACTTGAGTGATACATTAGGTAATTTTCAGTGCTCCACTTGTATGAAAGAAAGTAAAAATGAAACAAAACAAAACATTTTTTAATTGTGCCCAATTCTGAGACTGGGGAGAGGTATAATGAAGGGGCTGGCTGCTACAGTTGGACACTTTCTTTGAAGGCCCGTCATGATCTCTGATTCATGCTTGACACACTCTGAACTTCACTTAGCATTATGTGGTAGTTGATTTATGGTTTAAAATGAAATATGTTCTGATACCCTCAGTCAGTATTCTGCAGTAGTTCATTTCTACCAATGGCATTGAAGACAGGGCTGCTTCTTGGCATAGAAAAAAGAGTGAAAGACCAAATTTACATATATTTTGAATTTCAAAGCAAAGGACAATATGTAGCCACTCTTAATGAAGTTCACAGAACATTCTGTGTCTGCAAGGAGTCTATGGACATTTCTGAGAGAAACAGTGAAGGAAATTTGGAATGAATGAAAAGTAACTTCTATGAACACTAGTACTGAGTTTTTGAAAGTGGTTAAACAGAGACAGCTCCATTTTGAGGCTACAATTACATGCTAAGCCAAGAAAGGTTCTCAGCCTAATGAGGGCAGTCAAGTGACTGATTGGGATTAAGGAAGCTAGACGCAACAGGGCAAGCAGAAAAAAAATAATCAAAATAACTACAAGACTAGAGCATTCCAATGTCAACTGTGAAGTGTAAGCTACTGGGGGCTATTTTGGAAGATCATCCCAAATGTGGCTAAAATTTTAAATCAAATCAAATTCTAATTACCATTCATAAGCCCTTGGTTGCCTCCAAAGGCTGAGTGGCCTGAGGAAATATGTAATTCACAAAAGTAATTCTCTGCTTGCTGAACAAAAATATGTTTATCAATTCCAGATGTTAATAAGGACAATTCTTATTTACAATTCAGAAGATGCATGCTGCTTTGTTTTTTCATTAAATTGACAGTCTTAAAAGTTGACTTGGTGAGGCTGATAATCATTCCAGTAGCAAATGGCTCTGCCCATTGTTTCAAGTTAACTTCACCATTCATGTAACTTTTTGAGGGTTTGATGGTTTATTTCTGCAATTTCACTAACTTTGCTAACACATTACTTCAACTCTTAAAACTAACCAAATATATTACTAATAAAGAAAACAGTGATAATGCCAAAATAAGTCATAGCATAGTAATTATTAAGTTAATTCAGACTAATGTAGATGACACTTATCTTTTATTTATAATACTTATTAAGAGTATTTTAAAAGACTTGTATAAGTCTATATTTCATTTTGCCTCCATGTATTTTCAGTACAACTTCAGTAATAAATCATACTATTGTATCATTAAGAATTAGTACACAATGTTTTAAGATGTCTTTCTGTAACATCAAACTGAGATAATTAAATTATCAGAATCCATAGCACATGATTCATCAGTAAAGCTTAACGCCATTTCTACTTTTAAAATGAGTAACAGAGAAGTCACAGTGTTGCCAAGAATCCCCTTATTGAATAGAAAATCGTAAAGAATCCTGGAACCTTCTTTTCTCACCTATACATTTATACTTGTGTCTATTTATCCTTATCTATTAAAAGTAGGGTAATATTATTTTCCTATTAAAATAACTAAACATAATTTTAAACTATTTTCCTACTCTTGACGTGCCTCAATACTCAACTTGTATTGGGTAATTCATTTTTTCCCAAATATACAACATGGATTTTAACCCCTAGATTTTAGTCTACAATCTTATTGTTAGAGTAGGCTGGTAGTTAGCCATGAGCAGGAAACAAAGCCCCTAGGGGAGGAAGCTCTGGAAAATCTCCCGCTCCTGAGACCACCCAAAGTATGCATGCTAGATATGAGCAGAAAGGAGGGAAAATACCTACGCAGAAAAGAACACTTGAAATGCTCCTTGTGATGCCCAGTAATTGCCCATTCTGCAGCTAAACTGTCAGAATGTCACCGTCTACATGCTGAGAAGAAGGGGAAAAGGGCAAAATGGAATTCTAAGAGATACGCAAGAGCAGTAAGTACAGATTTTACCACTATACAACCTTCCTGGGGCAGTGGAAATGAGCCACACTGCCCTTAGGGAGGATTTGTATTGATCACCTGTGCCCATGCATGTGCATCAACTGACAGTAAGAGCCAGTGTCCCACAAACCTGGGAGGGAACTAGGCAAGGACAAGGCAAGGACTTAAGACAGAATTCGGAAAGTTGATAAAGACAAAGGCAGAGATGGACACGGAGGCAGGTTTTAACAGTCCAGGATGATTAAAACCCATTGGAGAACAATCAGGGCTGCTCTCAGCCAGGTCAGCCCATTCCTCTCTTGGAGTGTACTCTTATTTCCTTAGTAAATAACACTCCTCTCTTGGAGTGTTCCTCTTATTTCCTTAGTAAATCCTTTGCTTGCTTTACTAGCTGGTTTCTTGGCTGAATTCTTTCCTCCAAGAAGACAAGGATCAAATACCCCCACACTTCCTGGTAACACCATCATCTTCATCAGAAAATACCATCTGTCTCTAAGGGCTCATATGACCTTCCCCATCAAACCTTTCCTGTTTATCTTTACTGTTTACTACTAGTTGGTCTCTTGGCTGAATTCTTTCCTCCAAGAAGACAAGGATCAAATACCCCCACACTTCCTGGTAACATTATCATCTTCAAAAAATAGTACCTATCTCTAAAGGCTCATATTACCTTGCCCGTCAAACTTTTCCTCTTTATCTTAAATGTGATTTCTCTCATTACTTTGAACCCATCTACTGTTCTATGTCAAGCTATTTCATGGTGATAGTTGTGTGTGTGTGTGTGTGTGTGTGTGTTTTTTTGCCTATAATAGTGTTGAATAAATATATTTCTGCAGGATTAAGGAACAGAGAGAAAATGTCCTTGTTGCCCTATCAATGTTTGATAACTATGCTTGCTCCATTCTCTTATCCTTAAATTGAAAAATTTTGGACTTTATAATAACTTAATAGTAATGTCATATCCCTACTTCAACTCCATACTCAGGAATTACCAAAGGCTATCTATATAACCTTACCTAATAGTAGTAAAAGTAGAGCTAAGTATAGTCTGACATCCTGACATACCTATTGATCCACAGAATTAATAAAACATCAGATACAATACAAGTTACATGTGGGTAGAATCCTTTTTTCATAGGTAATTGGGATAATTAATTATAAAGAGAGTAGAAGAATTGATAAATCACTATTATAAAGTTTTTATAGACACTAAAAATCAATACGAGATGAAATACAGCTTTTCAGAAGGGTCTTGATGGAGGCAACAGAAGAAAAGGCTCATCAAATTACACCCTTGTCCCACACTAGGCAGGTTTATGGGAATGATGGATATAAAGAAATATACTCTCTGCTGCTTTTACTCCTAAATTTTCTCTTGATTTAAAGCAAATTACGCAGGATTAAAATCTCAAGACACAATTTTATTCTTATCTCCGTTTATTTCGCAAAATCTGCAACTTGTACATATGGTGTAGAAAAGATAAATGAGCGAATAGTAGATTCAGTTCAAGTTTGTTCAATCATCATATACTGAACAAGTATAACATAGTAAATATCAATGAATGCACCGGATTTACCCTAATGGATTGGTTCTGCCAAGGTCCAATATGTCATTTCTTCTGGTGATGAAGAGAAATGATCATTTGTTTAAAATGCAGAACATAGAAAAATAAGCAAAACTGGCTGTATCCCTGGATTTTTCCTGCATGGCCTAGAAATTTTTCTGTTTGCTATAACCAGTATTAAATGCTGGCCCTGAACACGCACATATACACACACAACTTGTTCCTCTGATAGTAATAAGTATCTCAGGATTCATGATTTATGTGTGAGTTTAATTCAATTATCTTCCCACCAATAATTCATTTGTGTATCTATTAATAGATATATACCGGATATAAGCTCCTTGTAAACCATTATGCCAGATGTAGACGTGTTATGGGGTTGAATTATGTCTCCCAAAAATGACATGTTGGAGTCTTAACATCCAGTACCTCAGAATCTGACCTGATTTGGAAATGGGACCTTTACAGAGGTATTCAAGTTAAAATGAAATCTTTTGAGTAGGCACTAATTCAATATGACTGGTGTTCTTAGAAAAAGAGGCAAATCTAGAAACAGAATGACATACACAGATGGAGAATAATAGGCGAATACAAGAAACTACCAAATGCTAGAGGAGAGGCCTGGAACAAGACTGTCCCAGGCACCTCCAAAGGGAGTGTGGCTCTGCCAACACCTTGATTTCAGACTGTGGCCGTCAGAACTGTGAGATGATAAATCTGTATTGCTTAAGTCACTCGGTTTGTGTTACTTTGTTTTGGCAGCTTAGACATTCAAGGTGTAAAAAGATGAGTCAAGTCCCTTTTTTTCCCCAAATTAGAGTTTTATTGAGTATAGAACCTTAGGCATCGTACCTCAATAATTTTTGTAGAAATTATAAAAACTGCCATTATGTAGAATAATATATATATATATGATATTATAAAATCTATTTAATATAAGGCAATATATTTAAGTGATAAATATACTTGGCTTAGATCATTGTTCAGCTATGGCTTTAAGCATGATCTAAGGAAAAGTCTTGTCAGGTGTGCCATAAATTATCTCATTTGGCGAGAAAGAAAAATGTTTCTCCAACACACTATGAAGCAGCATTAGATTTGCTCTGTGCATAAAAGTAAAGATGCATTTAAATATATTTAGCAAAGTATATTTAACAAAGTTGCAACAAAAATGCGCCTAAACATACTTTAGAAAACACCTGGCTTGGAACTAAATCTGTTTTGCTAGCATGGTGATTTCAAAGTAATCTGAAATTTACATTCAGAGTTCATGGACAGTATCATTGTGGAGGATGCAAAATTGGATTATTTACAACACACAGCTTTCATTACTGCACTTATTTCTCTCTACTACACTGAATGAATAAGAAAATAGGGAACTTGTAAGAGCTCTTTTGAAGGCTCATGTTGATTATGTTGTTAAATTTTATTTATAATGTTATTGTTACAATAGATGACAAATCTAATAACCATTAGAACACAATATTCGAGTCATCTGAGTTAAAGAAACAGAATCTTTGTAGGGTTGTTCCCCCAGCCCCCGACCTAAATGTAATTTACTTAGGGTGTCACTATTCTGATGGAAGTATGAACAGAGCCATTGCTTTCTTACATTCATTATATATTTTTGCTTCTTACTATTTAGTAATTCCATACAAAGTTGCAGGCAATATAACTAATGTCTTGCTGAAGGTTAATGAGGGATGAACGGAGTAGAAGGCATTTTCTAGGTGAGATGGGGGAATGGTCAAAAGCAGCATTGAGGATTGAGGACTGACTATATTGTTTCCATTATAACAGTCCCCCCTTATCTATGATTTCACTTCCTGCAGTTTCAGTGACCTGTTATTGACCACAGTCTACAGACATAAAGATATTTGAGAGAGAGAGAGATTATATTCACATAACGTTTAACATAGTATACTGTTCTAATTGCTCTGTTTTATTAAAATTGTTGTTCATCTGTCAGGATGTGTAATTTTTTAATGCATTGAACTTTTTTATAGGCAATTATGTATAGGGAAAACAGGATACATACAGAATTCTGTGCTGCGTGGTCAGGCATACCCACGGAGGGTATTGTTACATCTCCCCTACAAATAAGAAGAGACTACAGTATTTGCCTGTACCAATTTTAACATAGTTATTTGCTATTTTATTATTACACATTAACATAATAATGCTAAAATAAATTGGTTTCATTTTTAATTGTGTAACAATCTTTCTTTGTGTTAAATTACTAGGGAAGAAATGGATGTATTCATTTATTACAGCTTCTATAACAGATTACCACAATTTGAAAGGCTTAAACAATGGAAATTTACTATCACAATAAACACAAGAAATCTAAGATTAAAGTCAGCAGGACCATGCTGCTCCAGAAGGTATTAAAAAAAAAAAAAAAAAAAAAAAAAGATGTGTTCCAAGCTTCCCTCCTAGGCTCTAGAAGGTCCTTGGCTAGTAGCCACATAGCTCCAATCTTAGCGTATCCCTCCCCTTGAGTGCGTATATATCTGCAAATTTCTCTATTATAAGGACATGAGTCTTACTTGATTAGTGACCCATCTTCCTCCAGTAGGACCTCATCCTGACTAATTATACCTACAATGATCCTATTTCCAAATAAAGTCACATTCTGAGGTACTGGGGTTAGGAATTCAACATACAAATTCCTGAGGGACACAATTCAATCTATACCAATGACCAAAGAAAAATATATTTACAGAAATTATTTTGATATTTATATCAATCGTTAAGACTTAGTTTTAGATGTGAGTGGTAAAGCACCCTAAGCAATAGTAGTTTAAGCTAGATGGGAGCTTCTGTTTCTCCCGTGTGAATAAATACAGACTATCATCAAGGGCATGGGTACATTTGATCTACTACATCAATGTCTGGAAGAGGCCTCTTTGTGTTCTATCATATCTACATTCCAGCCAACAGGAAGAAGGCATTCAAGAAGGATATATTATCTCCCTGAAGGACATTCCTGGAAATCATTCATGAAACTTCCAGGCATATACCATTAACCTGAAGTTAGTCACACAACCAGACTTACTGTAAAGAAACTGCAGAATATAATCTTAGCCCAGGTAGGAATGCAGCTATTTACAAAATGCTCATCTGCCAGTGAAGAAGAAGAAAATACATCCTGCTTGATCTCTTGGTCTCTGTCATATCAGAATAAAATGGAGTAAATAAAAATATTTCTGTATTCAACAAATATTTATTAAATATGTTTCTTCACCAGATAGTGCAAGGTGTTGGGATAAAAAGGCATTAGTCTGTTTTCATGCTGCTGATAAAGACATACCTGAGATTAGGTAATTTATAAAGAAAAAGAGGTTTAATGGACTCACAGTTCCACGTGGCTTGGGAGGCCTCACAATCATGGCAAAAGGTGGCAGCCAATAGAGAATGAGAGTCAAGCAAAAGGGGAAACAGGAATAAAACCATCAGAACTCCTGGGACTTACTACCATGAGAACAGTGTGGCGGAAATCTGCTCCATGATTCAATAATCTTCCACTGAGTCCCTCCCGCAACACACGTGAATTATGGAAACCAAAATTCAAAATGAGATTTGGGTGGGGACACAGCAAAACCACATCAGAAATATAAATGAAACTTGTGTCAATGGACTCAATAGTCTTCTATTTGTTTGGGAGGCAAGATAGTAGATATGTTAAAATTGCAATGCAGTAAAAATTTGTTAAGATGTATGAGAGGTGTAATACATGGGTAAAACATTCAGAATACTGGGAGAAAAATAAAAAAGTTGGTAATATTTAAGCTAATATTGGAGATTGGGAGAGATGTGGCAAGCAAGAGGAAGAGGCAGACAGAAAAGCTGCAATAGAAGTACAATTCACTTTAGGGACATTTTAAAGAAATAAATCAAGTTTTTATATTTAAAGATTATTGATTATTTATTTTGTTTAGTTCCTCAACAGTATTTTAAGAAGGCTGTTTTATTCTCTAACTGTATGGCATGATTATTTTCTTCCTTTCCTCTTTCTTTCCATAACGTTTATCATTTATTTAATAGAGCCAGACTGGGGCCAAAGAATTCCTCTGAGAATTATAAAAACATAATCCTGACACCATAGCTTGAAGTCTGAAGAATTATTTTAGATATACCAACTGAGGTAATTGGATTTCTCCTGAGATTTTTCTACTACCCTGTTATATCTTCCCATTTACATGAAGTTCCTAAGCTAGAAGAGGGGAATGCTCTCTCTCTCTAGAAAAGTTGAGAAAATAATTTTGATGCTGGGTGTGGTGGCTCATGTCTGTAATCCGAGCACTTTGGGAGGCTAAGGCAGGCGGGATCACCTGAGGTCAGGAGTTTGAGACCAGCCAGGCCAACATGTTGAAACCCCGCCTCTACTAAAAATACAAAAAAAATAACAAGGTGTGGTGGCCATGGCTGTAATCCCAGCTACTCAGGAGACTGTGGCAAGAGAATCACTTGAACTCAGGAGTCAGAGGGTGCAGTGGGCTGAGATCACACCATTGCACTCCAGCCTGGGTGGTAGAGTGAGATTCAGTCTCAAAAAAAAAAAAAAAAATTCCGAATTACTGAGGAGAAAGTTTAAGAATCCTGTGTTCCAAGATGATGCAGGCAGGTAGAACATTTGATAAACAATA
The DNA here is from genome assembly GCA_004027835.1 of Alouatta palliata. Lineage (NCBI taxonomy): Eukaryota > Metazoa > Chordata > Mammalia > Primates > Atelidae > Alouatta > Alouatta palliata. The sequence continues at coordinate 131,321 of PVKV010000109.1, read as the reverse complement.
GCAAAACTTCTCCAGTTCCTAGGTGAATATAATTTCCCAAAGTAGAGAAGAGAAGAAAGTTTGCTGCTGGATATTTGAGGCATGTCCTGCATTTTCTTTGTTCACTCCAGAGCCACTTATTTTAGAGGGAATAATTCAGGGCCAGGAGAAGAGATGACTTTACCCTCACCCACAGGTTGATTAGGATGTCAAAAGTTTGGAATGAAAGAATAAGAGAAATATCTATTGTTTACAGATGTGAGTCAACATCATAGGGCAAGGAGCAGACAAACATGAAGAAAGCTTAACATAGAAAATGCAGAGAATTCTGCAAACACTTCAGATCTGGCTCACACTTGAAATCCCAGCATTTTGGGAAGTTGAGGCAGTAGGATTGCTTGGGGCCAGGAGTTCAAGACCAGCCTGGGTAACACAGTGAGCAACTGTCTCTACTAAAAGAAAAACAAAATAACCAGGCTTGATGATGCACACCTGTAGTCCCAGCTACTCAGGAGGCTGAGGCAGGAGGATTGCTTGAGGCTAGGAGTTTGAGGCTGGAGTAAACTATGATCACACCACTGTACTCTAGCTTGAGCAGCGGAGGGAGATCCTGTCTCTAAAAGAAGAAGAAAAAAAAAAAAAAAAAACAGCGAGAAAAAGAAACGTACAGGAAGAGCAAGTGTGAAGACCCTGAAATGAAAGACCTCTGAGGAAATGGAATAATTTCAGTATGAATAAAGCAAATTCTGAGTGAGTGTAGCAGTGAGCTGTTAGAGAGGCAAGCAGAGCCAAGATCATGCAGAATTTTATTATTTTCACCAATATAAGTGCCAACACAGTCTTAAGTCATACTTAAAATTGTGGACTGCTTCCGAAGATATCTGTTGCATCCACATGGAATTTTAAGCGGGGAAGTGACACGATGGCATTTGATTTTTTCAAAACATTACTCTGTCTGCTGTGTGGAAAAATATTGATGCAAGCACACTGATGGATAGCTGTGCAGAGATATAATTGAAAGCCAACAGTGGTCTGATTTAGAATTCAAGTGTTGAGGATGGAAACGTGGTAAATTTGAGTTACTTTGTAAGCAGAATGGAAAATGGGACTAGAAGGACATTGGAAGTGAAGGAGCAAAGACAGTCACTGGTGACCGCCAGGTTTCTGACATTTGTGAGAACAGTGGTTCTGTTTCCTAAGATAAGGAAGTGTGCTAGAATTCTTTTTGTTTTGCAGAAAGTTCTGGTCTGTTTTAATATACTTATTATACAAGGTGACCTTTAGGGTCCTTTTGTCAACTCAATTGGGAAAGATTGAATATATAGACTTACCAATTTTAGATAGAGAACCAACATTGGGTATAATGAATATTTCCATCCAGAAAAATGTTGCCTCTCAAAATGATATATCTTTCATTTCATCTTTAGTTTATTTTATTCATTTTCTCTAGAGTTTTCTAGTTTTCATCATCTGGGGTATATTTATTTTCTCCTTATCATATTTTAAATATTATAAATGTATTTTACAAGGTTAAATAGAATGTTTCCTTAAATGTAGTAGCTGATAATCATTAGTTCATAAAAATGCTCATTATGTTGGTATATTTATTTTGTAAATAGCTGCAATTATTCAATGGACAATGGACTGAATGCGTGTTGCCCTAGAATTCTTGTTAAAATCCTAATGCCCAAAGTGATGGTATTTAGAGACGGGGCTATAGGTGTTAAATAGGCCCTAAAAATGGAGCTCTCATAAATGAAATTAATGCCATTATGAAAAAAGAACCCAAAGAATGCTCTCAGCCTCCTTCCACCATGTGAAGATACAACAGACTGAAGTCAGCAGTCTGCAACCTAGAAGAGAGTCTTCTACAGAATCCGTCCCTGCTGGCACCCTGATGCAGAGTTCTAGCCTCCAAAACTGAGAAATAAATTTCTGTTGTTTATCAGTCATCTGGTCTATGGTACTTTGTTACAGCAGCCTGAACTGACAAGACTATTTATAATCTCATAATTTAAAATCATTTTCAAATGAACCTTTCTGTTTTTCTAGCAGTACAATCATGACCATTTGAAAGAAAAAAAAAAAAGGATCTTTCTTAGGAGATAATTTTACCTCTTAATTTTGCATTCCAAATCAATGTTAAATAGTAATAATTATAACTAGTTTTGAAATAATCTATTTTTACTTCAATAATATTTCACTGTAATATTGACCCTATAAAAGATATCATCAATAAAAGTAATTCAGCCATTTAAGAAAAAAAATTAAAGAAAAATAAACATTTAATTGATAAATGTTGAATTATATGAATTACCTTAGAGGATTTATGACAGAGATTATATAATACAGTATATTGTCCAATTTTTATGATTTTAAAACACTACAGCATTACATGCTGCTCTTTGTAATTTAGTGCTGCATTCTATGAGTTAATATTTAATTTAGGGTGCTTTATTTTCTATTAATAAAGGTTACTAGTCATTTTTAGTGGGGAGTTAGTTTGGAAAAGAAGCCTGTTATATTTAACATCAGAATTACGCTGACTCTTTATAATAATTTGAGAGGCCTTCCACCTACTTCTAGTAATTGTCTAATTGTTTAGTGTCTTATCTCTTATGTAAAAGTTTGACAGAACACAATCACGAAATGTACTGACAGAATACAATCCTGAAAATGTCTGATTTCAGCAAGGACATTCATTCTTAGACTCACTTTTCAATTGAATTTTGCATATCGAAGTTCTGCATTCTCAAATAACTCATCAAAAGCCTAGGAACATTGCTCATATTTTCTTTTGGCATATGTTTAAGAGATTAAGTTAGACACAATCCAAATTTATTTGTGGAAAACTGGATCCTTCCATTTCTGCTTTTATTCATTTAGAAAATCTCCTTTTTCCCTGAAATACAAAACGTTCCTTAAAATGTCTAGATGTCTAGCCATTTTTATCAGTCAGGCTGATAAAAATCATTAAATGTAAGATTGCCTTTTAGCTCTACAGCTCTAAAAAAATATTTTAGCAACTTATTTTAATATTATTGTTGTAACAGTAATTGTGACTTTCTGGAACTAATTACTGATGAATATCATCGTTTTGTAATTTTGAAATTTATAGTTTTCTTCCTTATCAATTTAGTTTTTCTGTTATGTTCCTGTACAATTTGGACCTTCTCATAAGCCTGACTCATATACCATTACTGTTTTTCTGTGTTGCTTTCTCATCTTACCCTATCTCTGTATTTCTGCTCAACTTTTAGCCAGCACCCATTTGTATGTCTCTCTCTCGCCATATTTCACAATTCATTTCTTGGCTCATAGAAACTAGGTTTCTTGAAATTTATCAAGGGAATAAGCCAGCAGTCCCTTCACACTTTTTCTAGGTTTCCAAGACTAAATCATTTTTACAATAATGTTCATACTTACCTCTTAAGTGCTGTTTCTCATCTTTTCTGTTATGGCTTTTTTCACTCTATTGTTATTTTTTGTTCAGCATAATTATCTTAAAGTACTTAGAATTTTGGATAAGATTAATCTTTCTCATTAAGGCATATTAGTGGAATTTTAAGTCTCATCTTACTCCCCTTGGATCTTGCTCTAGCAGGAGGAATTGGCAAGAGGGCCTTCAGTGCCTTGCAGGTAAAAACTGGAAGATGGACTGCGGGGACGGTGTTATTAAATATTACATCTTAAAAATAAAGCCGCCAGGCATCATGGCTCATGCCTGTAATCCCAGCACTTTAGGAGGCTGAGGAGGGCAGATCACCTGAGGTCAGGAGTTCGAGACAAACCTGGCCAACATGGAGAAACCCTACCTCTACTAAAAACAAAAATTATCCGGGCATGATGGAGCACACCTGCAATTCCTGCGCCTCAGGAGGCTGAGGCAGGAGAAACGCTTCAACTCAGGAGGCAGAGGTTGCAGTGAGCCAAGATCGAACCACTGCATTCCAGCCTGGGCAACAGAGGGAGGCTCTGTCTCAAATAAATTAAAAATAAAAACAAATAAAGCCAAAACGCAGCTTTATTAGGACTAATATGAAACTACCTATGTTATAATCTAGGTATCCAAAGTAAACTAGGTTTAATTTGGGTTTTGTGTGGTATGACTATCAGGAAACATTTGGTGGGCAATTTACAGCTTCCAGTGTTACTTTGCTATGCTGTAGACATACTTCCTTGTTTAATCTGTATGTAACCTGAAATACAATTTCTGACTATGCTAGCATATCTTGCTATTTTATTTCTTTCAATTCCTGATGTATTTAATCACTATGCGTTGTATTTAAATATATTTATCATAGACTGAATTGTCTTTCATTTTTTAAGTTTCTTTTCCTTAAAGATAATCATGATCTTTTAAATTAGAGGCACTGTTTCTCTCAATCTAATCACATTCAAGACCTAAATCTGTGTTATAAACATAGAGGTTATTCAATAGACAATTCTTTCCTTTACAGACAAGATATTAAATATGATTACAAGAGAATGTTAGAGTACTTACAAAATTTTATATTTTCACAAATAATGAAACAATGTATGAAAGATATTTCAGTGATATACTCTAGAAGTGGTATTAAAACTATTCCTGGCCAGGTGTGGTGGCTCACGCCTGTAATCCCAACACTCTGGGAGGCCCAGGCATGTGAATCACCTAAGGTCAGGAGGTAGAGACCAGACTGGCCAACACAATGAAACTCCATCTCTACAAAAAATACAAAAATAATTAAATAAATTAATAGGTGGGTATGGTGGTGGTGCCTGTAACCCCAGCTACTTGGGAGGCTGAGGCAGGAGAATCTTTGAACCTGGGAGGAGGAGGTTGCAGTGAGCCGAGATCCTGCCATTGCACTCCAGCCTGGGCAACAAGAGTGAAACTCTGTCTCAAAAAAAAAAAGTATTCCTTTTCTCCTCAGGTATTATCATTATTTAATGCATGTACTTTGCCCTACTAGGAGTTTTCCCTCTGGAGAACTATTTAATAATTTTTTCTTCACTAATAATGGATACCTGCTCAGCATTAACTTTAATAATCTAGTAAAACCTTTACGGAAACTTTAGAACAACTATTGTAACATATTACTTAGCTACTAAATTACAGAAAGATGAAACAGATTACCAAGAATGTAATGAGAACAGATCAAAAAGTAGATCAAAAAGTATGAAGGCAAAAAACTAGAGCCAGAATATCTCAGTTATTTTAGAGAAAATAGGGTAGCAATTACCAAGAATACATGAATTGAAGTTAGCTTCTTTCAGAAATCCTTTTTTTATTTACAAAAATACCACTCTTCCAGTCTCTCCATATGAAATAATAGAAACACCATATAGTTATCTTATTTAAATACAGAAGTCTACATTAGATCCCCAAAAGGCAATTGACATTGATCATAAAAAATATATATATATTTATTGATTAGTTTCTGCAGTCAAATGAAATAATAAAGAATTCTTCGTGCTTATCACCATTTTTAATTCTAGGGCTTGTAATCCTTTCAAGGATGGTATTTCATTCACTTCCTGAATGGTTTTTCACTGAACTTCAAGTCAGCCCTCAATTCAATTCTATAAGCCAATGCTTGTTAGTTTTTTGTGAACTAAATACCTAGTTTTCCTACATACAAAATTCTTTGAAATAAAACTTTGTAAAGTAAAATTTCTGTTTCCTCAGATGACATGTTACTCCATATCTCTATTGTCAAATGTATTTTGGTCTTCACAATACGCATTTTGAAAATGTCAATCACTTTAAAGTATTGACTTATAATCAGTACATTCTAATCCAAAATCTAATCATATAGGTCCTGAGAAAAACTCAGATAATTTGGGGGCTAATAAAATAAATGGCACTCATACACTTAAGACTTTTTAGGTTATTATATTTGATCAGTTGACTCAATCTATACCACTAACTAAATATAATTTAACCAAATATTTAAAAAGAAAAAAATTCAGTCTCACTAAAGTCAAGATATTTAAAATTGCATTATTATAGAAAATGTGACATTCTTTATAAAATGCAATTGACCTTCAAATAAGGCATAATTTCAATATCATGAATCATTTACATTAAAAAAAAAGGCTTGGTCTAGCCTATTAATCTCATTTCTCCTTAAGTTAGATGCTAATTTCTGCTTGCTTATATTCTAAAATATGATAATTAAAATATATTTTTCACATTCTCAAAATTTGTTTTAGATATTCTAAATTTAAATAAATTTGCATGTATTTAGGATATTTCAGGCTTTAAATATACTTCATTAATAAGTGATTAAACAGATGCTCAGTTCACACTGAGGTTTTCTTCTTCTAAGTTTCTGCAGTCTCATCTCAAATCAATGGCCTGGTAATGCTTTTCCCTAAAGAGTGTAAAAACTACTACCAAAGACAAATTACTTTCATTCATATTCTCTTCAACAATTCTACATATGAATATGCTAATGATGTAATGGGACATTTCAAAAATTATCTCTCAAATAAAATTCTCATTTGTTTCTGAGGACCTCTGCCTATTACATAAATCACCATATTATAGCACTTGTGAATTGCAATGGAAAAATCGAGGTTGAAATACTGGTTATGCCAAGCTTGCTAAATTACTGTCAACAAATTTTTTACCTAGTATCTATGTAGTATTTCTCAACTTTAGTATGGAGGAAATACCACCTTCCATATAAGACCACTGGAAAGAATAAGTGAAATAATTAAATAATTAAAGCAAAGCTTTTAATAAAATGGATCATAGTAAACACTACTAGTGGCTGGTGGTCACTACACATAGTGCTAGTGGTTAAGTAATACCATCAGACATTAATAATATAAGCTATTTTGTAAAACATGCTGTTAAAAAAATCATCATATATATTTTTATAATTCTGAATTCCTACTCTTCACAAATGATATGTTTTCATAAATATCTCAAAATTCTTTTATAAGATAGATTTACACAGAAATGCCTATAAAAGTTGTAAAGTTCTGTGGATGATATAAATACTAACATAGATAAGTGGCACAGGAGTTTAGATTCAGTGGGAGTGGCTGGGAACAGCTTCACCAAGGAAGTAGTAACTTTTCCTGGGTCTTAAAAAGTTAGAAAGACTGAAGGAAGAGAGGGAAAAAAATCCCTTGAAAAAAGAAGGATATACTTAAATGCACTGAGTTTCAAAAGTGAGAAGTGAAAAACATACTCAATTGATGTGGATGCAGCTGACAGGCCGGGAAAGCAAGCTGATATTAAATTGTAAAGGGTTACAACTGTCAATTAAACTATTTTATTTGACTGCCACGCTGGTAGAGACTTCAACACTGACAGAATAACTGTTACTGGACTGGCCCTTCCACAGTAAATGACTATTAAACTAGGTTAATTATATGGGTATGATTTTAAAGCATTGAATAAGAAGTAGCACACACTGTGATCCTTAACGGAAGGAACACTCAGGAGATGAACTCTCTCTTCATACTGACTTCCTAGCTAGAGCACCTTTCAAAGAATGAGACATTGAGCTATGCTCAATATTGTAGAGCTGAGGACGCTTTGCAGAAATGGTGGAATTTGTACCACACACTACTGGACAGGAGATAGGTTGGTCATAAGTCTGCATGGGGTTTCCTAGGGTCTTTGGCTGAGAAATGAATTGAACAGGTACAGAGTGATACTGTGAGAGGCCTAATGGAGAATTATGGCTAAAAGCTGAATGCTGAGTGGAGGAGGTATCAGAGGTTGATCTATTCTGGAAGACTTTGGAATTGGCATTATCATACAGCAAACTGGAGAAACCTCACTGGGCACCTAAGATACTCATTTGTAATGTCAGAAAAGACATACTTTAAGACAAAAATGACTATATTCTGTATTAAGGGCAGCATTCTGGGACAAGGAACAGAACCGAAACAGATCCATATTAAGAAATGAATCCTCAGAGGAAGAACAGTGTCTACCAGTAATTTACTGACTGGCCAAATAAAATCAACACCCTGTTAAGGAAGACAATATGATCAATACTTCACACAGGGTGTCATTTCCAGTGTCCAGCCTCCGTTAAAAACGTTAAGCATGTGAAGAAGCAGATTCAGTGAAAGGGCTAAACTAGAGCCTTTTTCTGGTGATTATTTTCTAGCTGATACACCGATTATTCTGTAATGAGCAATCTAGAGGAGTGAGGATTAAAGGCAGGTTGTCAGGGTGTTTAAGCCAAAGGCATGACAATATATATCTCATTCATTGACTCTAGGTCCTTTTCTTTTACTGGATATTTCTCCTACAGACTATGAAAGTTCAAATTTCTGCTACGTATATAGTAGAGGGAGTAGAGCAAGGCTATAAAATCAAATAGAATTTTGTTCAAATACCAACTTTAATATTTACTAGCCATGTGGTGTGGGAAATTTAAATTAGTTTTCTGATTCTCATCTTCCTCATCAGCAAATGAATCTAATGTTGTATTTGTTGAGAAAACACATAAGGTAATGTTTGAACATGGCTTCACACATTCTACATGCTCAGTGAGTGGTGAGAGTGATTATTATGGATTATTTACTCAAACAATGGTGTTCTTATGTGGACAGTAAAAGGTTAACTCAGTAGGTCTGAATCACTCCAATCCTGAACGTTCCAAAGAAAGGTTCGTCTTCAGGACTGAATTTTGGCCAGCTCCTTGGAGATAACCTCAGAGCCCTGGGAATACAATTCCTGAAAATAGTGTTCTGTATGTCTGAGGCCTCAGGCCATATTGTGTCAATCTGACCAGATAAATTTACCTTAACCATGTGACTTATGTTGAATGTGTATTTTTTCTTGGAGCAGAGGGTGAGTGGGAGGCAGGGCAGGGCTGCAGTCTGAGGAGCTGAAGTCAGTCATGCAGTCACTACATGCTTCTTTGGCCTCAAACATAAACCCTGGACACCAGAGCTCAGGTAAGCTTTGCAGGCTGATGACATCTAGCATGTGTTATCACATAACATTGCTGGGACAATTACATAGGTCCTTGTGCAGCTCTACTGGCGGCCTAGAAGCTGGCATCTGCTTTCTTCTGATTTTGTCTTTTTCTTCACTGATTTTAATCTGTATCCTTTTGTCATAACAAACTATAACCATGAGTACAACAGGTTTTTTTCTCAGTCCCATGCATCCTTGTAGCGTGTCATTGAACCTAAGGGTAATCCTGAGGAGTCCACACACACCATGTTCCCTCCCTTCATGAAGGGACTCAAGGGGACATTATTCATGACACTTCATTTAGCCATGGATGAGTGAAGATTGTTCTTAGGAATTCTGGGAGCCTAAAAAATATCACTGGGAGTTCAAAACTTTTTTAAATGCTCTGTTTCATTTACATTAAAATATAAATAATACGATAAGCATATTATGAACTGCCCAGATAATCACTGTATAATCGAATATGGCTCAGAGCATCAGCCCTTGTGCTTGCATTTGTTCTACCATCTTTGAAGCTGACGAGTACTCCTGCAATCCTAGAGGATGATAAGGAAAGACAACTGGAACACAGAAAGACGCAACAGTGTTGAAGATCACTTGACATTGAGAAGTACTCTGAAAATTAAACTTCCTGAGTAGAACTGAATTATGAAGAGACACATTAGCATTTACATGGAAATTTTATTTTAAGCTTACATATGAGAAGCCAGTATATTGCACCTTATAAACAAAATGTCATTTCTGCAAAATTTAGTGTTATTCTTAACATTGTTTATTAAAAAGTTTGACTAGTATTGCCATGTTATGTAGTACTAACATACATCTTATTGATTTTATAGTTGTATAAAAGAAACATACAGAGTTTTCCTGAGCTTTATAGTTGTATAAACGTAACTAATGATTTGATAATATTAGCTTCAGGCAATATTTTGAATCTGTAAGAATTTCTTTTATACCTCTGAAGATACCAGCAAGTTCCTGATTTAAGAAACCTGAAAAGGAATATATATTTGTATTTGTGGAGTGTGAAATAAATACATGTAAAAAGTTTAATTTGTATGTAAATATATGGGTATCCTTTAGCCATCAAATTGTATTACATAATATTGGTTTTCACTTACTTGGTACGAATACTTGAGCAATTAAAAAAAAATTCTAAAGGCTTCAGATTCCACACCTAAAAAGTGTGAATATTAACATATGTCAGATAGGGTTGCTATGTAGAATGATTTATGTAATAAGAACCCATCGTCTCAGCCCAAAATCTCCTAAAGCTGATAAGCAACTTCATCAAAGTCTCAGGATACAAAATCAATATGCAAAAATCACAAGCATTCCTATACACCAATAATAGACAAACAGAGAGCCAAATTATGAAGGATGTCTACAAAGAGAATAAAACACCTGGGAATACAACTAACAGGGATGTGAAGGACGTCTTCAAAGAGAACTACAAACCACTGTTCGATGAAATGAGAGAGGACACAGACAGATAGAAAAACATTCCATGCTCATGGTTAGAAAGAATCAATGTCATGAAAATGGCCATACCGTCCAAAGTAATTTATAGATTCAATGCTATCCCCACCAAGCTACCAATGACTTTCTTCACAGAATTGAAAAACACCTTAAACTTCATATGGAACTAAAAAGGTGCCTGCATATCCAAGACAATACTAAGCAAAAAAAAAAAAAAAAAAAAAAAAAAAAAAAAAAAAAAAAAAAAAAAAAAAAAAAAAAAAGCACA